>JZLH01S0242415.1:14116-35887 GCA_001188425.1 Eucidaris tribuloides | reverse complement strand
GTCAGCTTGACGAGTTTTTGTTTACAGTGAGCCAATAAACGACACTCAGGCTTTCATGTCAAAACCCAATATATTCACTCAGCCAATCAGCGTGCATATCATTCCCAACATGGTGGCGCCCTTAAAACTCTACAGACGCACAGTGACCCCTGGCAGACCGGATACATGATAACAATTCTTTCAAAAATTGTCCATTACCTTTGATTTGGTAATGTTGGGGAAAAAAAACATGTTTATGGCAAAACCTTATATATATTCAAATGAATTTCATGTCAAACCCAAATATATCCACGCAGCCAATCCGTTGGCATATCGTTCACAACATGAAGGCACCCATAAAACTTTACAGAAACTTTGCAAAGTGACCTCAGGCAGGCCAGGCGCTCGCCAGCATGCATTCCACGAAAAAAAAAACAAAATTGATTGGATGCTCCGTCTTGTCTCCTTGATCGGAATTCAATAGTGATAAATGTTATAAAACTGTAATTAAAGCAACAAATTTGGGTAAAATATCATATAGGCCTACGTACATTTGCCACTATGATGTTATCACTACATAAAAGCATTTGCCCTAAGTTGAGATTTCTACCATGCTCTATATTTGCAGAGCAACAAAAAAAAAGAAGATTTTATCTCTCTTTGCCTAAAAAGGACATAGTGGCTTTTGCTGTCAAACTCTTCAAATATATAAACCAAAATAAATTCTTTCAAGCTTTTGCAAAATATGAGAGATAACTACCTATGGTACAACTACAAATATAAAATTTATGAAGTATTTAATGACACCATGTCAGTATGGTTGTAAAAAATATTATTCTACTGACTTGGTGAGTTGCGTAACAAAACTTCAAAAAATATTTTGGATAGATATCATGTACTTCACACTTGATGGACTTGAACACATTATTTGTTACGTTGGATTCCAAGATTTTACTACATATATTGTCATTGCAATAGTACCATGATGCGATTTGGTCGAGAAATTGTACTATAATTACAACACATTTGCAGTTTTCATTATCTATAAAGGTTGTCTTTAATGTCCTATTGAAAGTGTGGTATTGGTACCACGAACCGATACTTCTGATGATAAAGAGTCCAAATTTGGATCCACTGTTTGTAACGTTTTTTTGGTGGAAGGGGGTAGTGGGCAAACAAGATTTTGTTGCTGATCAGGTGATAAGCACTACGGCAATTCATAGATTTGTTGCCTCCTATATTATATAATTCCCACACACATCTTACATCCGGTTCCCGCAGTCAACAGATTAATTGCTTGTTTTTAATAAACATATTATTTAAAACACTGGATAATGAAAAGGTACATCTGCACTTTGCATTATACACTCCCATCTCCATTTCTATAACAATGCGCACTTCACACATACTTCACCACAGTGACCACATCTACTTCACGCACAAAATAGAGTAAAGAGGAGGGCGGGGATAAGGGCAATTGAATGCAAGGTGAATCCGGCCTCCCCAGTAGTCGGGGACTAGACCTGATATAAAACCTGGATTACTACATGTACTACTTAACCTCTAAAATGTGTGAAAATGCAGGAACATGACACAAAGTATATTAAGTATGTTAGTCCTAAAACATAAATTAAATGCACATGTAAAAACTTCCTCCTTGGTGAATGATTTTAATTATTTATTTCATCCGGCACGAGTCACACTCCGCACTGTAAATTGACACGGACATTTCTAACCAACAGATGACCAACAAGAAATAAGTAATTTATGTATGTGTAATCTGTTCTTCCCGTACCAATCCCCCCCCCAAAAAAAAAAGAAGAAGAAGAAGAAATCCACGAAAATCAAATATTCACGATTATGCATTTTTAACCTATTGTGATAGCGTTGCGACTTTTCTATTTTACTGATCTCGCAGTCTTACAAATCCATGTATTGTACAGTAACATCACAAAAGCCATGACCAGAACACCAAGTGATTGGTACATTTATTGGATTTGTATTTTGTCTACTGACGTAGACTACGGTAAACAACAATAATAGTCGCCGGGGAAAAATATGATGCGAGGACAATTTGTGACGCGGCGACACTTTGTCCCACAACACCGGTAGCACTATAACACCTAATGTGCTATCTACGACAGTATCATTGACTAGTGCGGACAAGTAGGACAAATATCTCACTGAACTTGGCTTCCATTAAGTTTTCGCTCACATGCTCCTTTTGTGCCAACCCACTTCGCCATAATGATTTCTCACGTGATCCTTTATTATCAACTCACATGCACACCTTCTTTTTCCCCCTATTGTGTATTCATAGTGCAGAGACGTATACATTCGCATGCATGAACTACACAGTTTATTATGCAGTATTAGCACACACAAACATTTCAAAATGAAAGAAAAACTTCGGTTGAAAAAACTCCGTGATCATAATAGATATATAATCAACAGAAACAGAGTTAGGGTAGAGGTAGAAGTACATACTATCCGACGGTGGAAGGGAGGGGGGGGGGGGGAGGACCTCATTCTACAAATTCATTTGAGGTTACTGGGGTCTTGTCAGGGTTATTGTATTAGGATTCAGATGGATAACCTTAAATAAACAGCAAACCGATTATATGAACAGGGACTATTCAAAAAAATATTTTATTCAATATCAGGCAGTCACAAAAACGTAAATATCATATCAACGGCATGTTCAGTATAGCTTCTAATGAAGAATAAGACATACGAATGGTTACATGGTTTAGAGCTGGCAATTGAAAGTGCTGTTGTTAGCCTCCGTGTTAATTTTGGCTAGAAAAAGGAATACATGTATGTTCTTATTTATTTCAATGTAATGGCATTTATGTGAATTACATCGAAAACAAATTAAAACAGATCATTTAGACCGATACAGCAAGTTAATTTTATCTGTTGGTATTTCGCATGCTTCCCTGAAGCAAGGAGGACCAAATTATTCTTGTTCGTGTAAATATAGGGTATAATTATGTGAATTATACATTGTAATGAAGCAAGACTGAATACACATTTTTCATTCCAAATTTCTCAAAATTAAATCTCTACGCTGGTGAAAATAAAATACATCCTCAATGTTCGTGGTATATTTCAAGCAAAAGTTTCACCAGTTGGATTGATTCATTTGTTTGTTACAATTCTCAATGATGACTGTTTTCTCTAATTTTGTATTGTATATCATGTTTCATACTGTAATCACTTGACTGCAAAGATAACTTGGCCATTTTTCGATTTATGACATAGTAAGTATTCACAAATATTTCATGAAACCAGGTATGTGACCGTGACAAAAAGATGAATCGGGCAATGTAGGTACATTTTTCTTTGACTTATTAGAGTAGATTTGGGGGAGAACAAGGCACAAACGAATAAACGAATGAGTATATGTGTGCCAAATTAAGTAACAACTACATCTCTACAAGAACATTATATCTTCTACTCAACATGTCAATTGTACAGTTTATCTGCAGATAAACAACACCCCTAATTGTACTGGTGTTCTCTTAATGCAAATATCAAATTTAAGTATTTGGCAGTTGCAGTTTTTGTTACTTGCATACACGATGACTAACCAAGCAACTCAACCTAACAAGTATCCCTCAATGCAAACATAAAACGGTACTTAAAAAAAGTCTCTATTCATTTCTTTTCAATGCTTGATTTTATTTTTTTTATTCTTTTGGGAATGAGTCCCCCTTTGGAAATAATCTAAATTTGAAGTACACCATTCAGTGGGAATTTCAACTCACTATTTTTGTCATTTTATAGAGCTACTAAAACTGTATGGATGGCAAAAAAAAATCTAATCTGATGAAAAAGGGATGTACCCCCTACTGGAAACAAATTCCAGTTTATTTTCAAAAGGAGGTAGATCAAATACCATTTTGAGAAAATTAGTTTTTTTACTAACCCTAAATGCAGTGTTTCTAAGTAAAACCAACTTAACCTTAAATAGAGCCCTACAATGCAAAATGTAAAACCGCACTAAGAACACGTAGGAAAACATGTGAGTTATTTTTTTGTTTACATATTTTTCAATTCTCATGTATTTGAATGAGTTCCTGTTAAAAATAACCTGCAAAGAATGTAGATGTACCCCATTTTGGAAATGGAAGTCATTTTGGGGGTCATTATTTACTCCCTTTGGGTAGAAATTTCACTTATTATTCGTGTAATCACATTACGTAATTGGAAAAAAAGTGTATTGGATTTTGGTTAAAACATTCAGGTTGAGCAGTTTTCTTCGCAGGCGTTTTTTTCCGCCGTTTTTTACCTGTTTTTTCCGTCCGGTAAAAACAGGTTGTTTTTTCGCTTTTTCGGAAGAAATGGAAAAAAACTCCTAAGTGTTTATTTTTCGTTATTTATTCAGGATTTTCATTTAATAGATCATCTAATTATAATAAAAACAGGACAGCTCTTTTGTTTTGTTGTTCTCCCCTGTTTTGGTTATGAACTCCAAACCATAGTTTGTTGATTCCCCCCTATTCATGGTCACTTCTCCATGCAACTACCGTAACTACTCAACTGATTGTGCTGTAATGTATACAGCTCAGTTTATAGCATGGAGAAAAATTGTCAAATAATTAGCCTTGTGTAAGGCAGGGATAAAAATAAAATTTTCTTTTCGGGGGCTTCTTTTCATGTTCCAGATACTCTTTTGTATAAAATCCCATGGCAATTTATGGGGGCTCTTTTGCCATTTCGGGGGCGAAATCGCCCCGAACCCCCGTGTATTTTTTCCCTGGTGGTTTTTTTTGTCAGAAAATTTAAGAGAATTGCTTTGATGCCAACCATAATTATCAGTGATACAGTTATGGTTGTGGCAGATAGGCACTCTCAAAGTATGCTGAATGAATTAAAGTGAAAGTTTAGTTTTTTTTTTATTTTATTTGAAAGGCTTATGCCCAAAAGTCATCACACCAATAACAGATTCTGAATGCCTTTAGTTTTTTGTTTAATTAATGAAGAATCCGGGGGGGGGAGTACCCCAAGATTTTTGACTAAATTTGACATTATAGCATCCAAAGGGTTAATAAGGTGTTACGGTTAGCTGAATTATACCTCATCGGAAAGATCAGAGTCTGCTCTTTCTGATGAGGTATAATTCAGATAACATTAACACCTTATTAACTCTTTGGATGCTATAATGTAAAATATAGTCCAAAATCTCGGGGTCCCCCCCAATATTTTTCATTACCAGTAAGTAATAAAAATGAAAAAAAGAAAGACATTCAGAATCTGTTGTTGGTGTGATATCACCTTTGGGCATAAACCTTTCAAATAAAAAAAAATCCCCGAATCTAAACTTGTGCTTTAAATATGAAAACAAGCTAAGTAGTTAACACATGCAAAGTGGATGCCAAAGATGTCTCAGTTGCTTTAAGGAAAACATCATTATACCATCATGCTGAATAATAAAACAATGAATAAATAGAGTTTATGCAATACTTTACATGAAAAGATCCATGCTACATGTAGCTCATGTACATACTAGTATACACTGCTTACATGTACATGTATGTGCCCTTTATTAGAGATCGTTTGGAAGGATAATTATTTCATTTCAAAATATTAATTTCTTGGATTTAGATTGTGGCAAGTAGTTTTTTTCTTCTTGTTGTCTGTTAAATATGTTGTTGCCAGTTATATTTGTTGTAATGTATACTAATTCTCATAAAATCACTGCATTTCATATTATTTATCAGGCCCGGAAATATTGTTTGGAGGTTTTTTCCAGTTTTTTCCAGTTTTTCCGGTAAAAACCGGAAAAAGGGGTTTCTTCCAGTTTTTTCCGCCGTCCCGGAAAAACTAGTTTTTTCCGGAAGAAACCCAACCCTGAAAACAATGATGAAAAATGGATCTACCCCTTTTGGAAACAAGCTCTTCATAAATTGTACTACATACTGTTTAATTCATTGGAAATTACACTGTAATTCTTAAAAATAATCCATAATTGTCAAGACACGTAGTACAACGCTTTAAAAATATTAATTTGAGTTCAAATTCGTTTGAACTATGTGGAGTGAGAAGATGACAAAATAATGCATTGCAATTTGTCATTATTGGTTACATAACCATACTACGATTACTTCGAATTATATTTATTATCTTTTAGCAGGTTTCTGCAGTAAGTATTGGCAAATGAGATTATTAAACATTATAATGCATTAAAGTATTATCAATTATACAGACTTGGTGAAGAAAACTACTTATATACAACTACAACACTGAATAGTGTGCGCAAGAAGTCATTACATAAATGTAATAAATGCAATACATGATTTTGTGGGATACAAGTACTGGATGGCTATGTAAATTATTAGTCATCCACACGAGTATTAGCAGAATATTTCGATATAAAATGCCATGGATACAACACCTGATATTATCTTTATTGATTATTATTATTATTATTATTATTATTATTATTATTATTATTATTATTATTATTATTATTATTATTATTATTATTATTATTATTATTATTATTATTAAGTCCAAACATAAATCATACAAATCAAGAGACTATTTAAATGATTGAACAGAACAGCACTATTATGTATTTTGTTATCACCACCACATGCTCGCCTTCTTCTTTCCCCTATTAAGTATAGTACAACGTGTATTCATAGCCACATACCCATTCATTCACATGTATAAACTTTTATCATGCATGTATAAGTTTAGCTTATAAACATTTCAGCACGTTCAAAATGAAAGGAAAATTCGTTTGAAAAAACTTCGTGATCATAATAGATATATAGTAAACAGAAGTAGAATGAGGGTAGAGTTCGAAGTACACTGTACTCTACGAATGGTGGGGGGGGGGGGGGTTCTACCAATTCATTCCAGGTTACTGAGGTCATGCAAAAGTTATTGCATTAGGATTCAGATGGATTAAACTAACCCTAATACAATTTGCCTAGTTTACTAAAGTAAGTATCGAAAAATATTATTAAGCAAGGTACTAAGATTATTAACATCAGTAAAGACATGACTTATTAAATAACTTTGCCACTACATTGAATTCAGTGAGTACGAAGACATTACATTACACTGATTTTACAGTTTAATTCGAAAGAAAAAAGTTAAGTATTGCAAAGTTAAAGCACAGAACCAAATATTACATGGCTTTTCCAAGCATGTAAACGATAGAGAAGGCGTTTAGTTTATTTAGATGTTAAATTTAATGTGGATGCCCGCCACCCTTACCGCTTAATCAACAACAAAATTATCTCACAAACATCAGCAAACAAATGAGTAAACTTGCATCTTGAATATCAAATAAAACTTTTCCAAGACCAATGCTCATTAGGCATTTTCTTGGAATAATAAGATGGGGGAAGTCAATGTTAAATATGCAAATTTAAAAAGGCCTTATAACCTTAAACGAGGCACTAGTCTGTTTTTATTCATGAAAAATATTACCCTCACGGAGTTTGGTAGAGAAAGCAACCATAGCACTCAATACCGATTTGGTGAGTAAATGAATCTTGATCATGAAGTTTTATCATGGTTAAGATAAATAGGTAAACAGCTGGAATCTCATCTGCACCTCTCCCCAGTATACCAAAATGTCATTCATGACCTTAGGCTATTTATGGGGGTTGTCTATGAAATCTAAAGATCAGTAATGACCAAGAATTTGAAAAAAGTCCATAAAACAAAACCGAAATCAAGCTCAACATTCCCTATAATTCCACTAAAACTGCGTTTCTGATCCCATACGTTGCGTAAGGTTTTATATGGTATTTTCTTCTATATACCAATGTATTTACACAATGTTAATTTTAGACATGCAAAAGAGACACCTTGCCTTTAAATCTGGCTATCAACAAGAGAACGTTGGGTAACTTAAGGCAAATAAACAAAGAAACTGTATTGTTCTTATGGCTGAATAATATTTGTAGAAGTTTTTCTGCGAAGATACATATATCAACATTATACTTCTAAGTAACATAAAAGTTTGACACACAATGCCTTGGGTTGCATTGCATGTGTATTACACTTATTTTTGACTGTACGGGTTTTGTCAAGAGACCTAAAACATGATGAAACGTCTGATAGATATGCTATCATTAATTTTCTTTTGTTTCTGTAAATAGGTGCACCACTTTCAGCCTTCCTCAACATGCTCAAGGCATCGGAATATCCAAAACTACCCAGAAGACCAAGCCTTAGGCCATGCAATGCCGAGGACGATAACAAGACATGGTTTTAGACCAAAAACCTTGGCCAAAATTCTTAAAGTGGTCCTTAAGGTGCCAACCGAAGGCTGGCCATAAGAAACCAGAACACTGACATGAAGGGTAGTTTTGATCCTTATGTGGGAGATATTGCTGCATAATGACATATACTCACACGGAATAACATTACATCATCAATATAGCTTATGATACAGGCAAAAATTTTACATTTAAAACCATGACAACAACAACAGTTCAACAGTGTTAAAAAATATAGTATATGATTTTGACAAAATATGTTGTTAGTGTAACAGAATATATTTAGTTTTTTTTTTCATTGAATACATGTTTTCAGATTTTGACTCGCCAATAATGAAATACATGAGTCATTGTGTCTTGGTCCAAAATAAATCATGATTTACCACCTCTAGAGAAAAGTTGAATATCACAAATAGTAAACATCATCAAGACAAAATAACAATCCTTTCCTCAAGGCTGAAAAAGGAAACATCCACCCTTACAAGTTTTAGAAAAGATACGCGGTTTTGTCAGAAAACTTCACAGGACTTAAAGTAGCTCCACGTGGAAAAAAATATTTTAGTTAAACACAGGAATTTAAATTCATTGGAAATTCCATTGCAATAGTCTTAAAAAATTCAGATATGTTTAGAGACGCAATACCTTGTTTGGAAAATGAATAATTGAGGGGGTCGGTGGAATATAGTGCTAACCCTTACTTTTGTGAAAATTGAGTTACACACGTTTTCATAATCCTTATCCACCACTCTACCTTGCGTAAAAATATAATATTTGCATTCGACCAATCAGATGGTAAATAAAGATGGGGACCTCTTTTCACCGAAAAACTTTTCGGCAGCAATGTGGTGCTAAGCCATAATTTTGAAAATGGTTTCAATATGTTTGTACATTGTGGGTTAGCACTATATTCATCCTAAATTTTAAGCAATTTCTACAACTTCAATTTGAAATACAGGTAGCTGGTAAAACAAAAATTTATCAGATTTGTACAAATTTACTTCAGTCAGTCATAATGTATAATAAGTCTGCTTATTGCAAATTTTAAAGCAATTTTTCACCTTTTTATCTGTGGGTTAGCACTATTTTCATGCTGAAAAGTAAAATTTTTTTTTTTTTGTTTTGTGGAAATTTATGTTTAGAAGCATCCTAAGAATCCATCTCATTCGATAAAGTAGCAGTTGTGTGAATACAACTTAAATTTGATGAATGACAAAATTTCCTATGGGATTTTGCATGTATTAATTTCAGGGGAAATATAGTGCCAAGCCACTGCTAACTGATTTTATGTCAGAAATGACATAAAATGTGCAACTCTATCTTCGTTCTCCATATTCACAGAGGGTCATCTTTAATGTTTACTCTTTCATTTGCCTAAATTTCAAGACACCTAGCCAAAGACTGTGATTTATGGATTTTTTCAAACTTCAAAAATTGATTATCTCAAAATGACAGGTTTGTGGGTTAGCACTAAATTTCCCTGACCCCTTCAATTGGGTTATATATTTAATGAAGTGATGACAGAGGATAATTATGACAAAATAGTATAATATAAGGTGTCATGATTTGTTATAAAGAAGTTAACTTTATGTATAGTACTATATTGACTTGTGCGCATAAGGAGTCATTACAGAAAATGTCACAAGACTCCTTGGGATTCATGTCTTTAAAGATTGTGTCAGGGATGTGCAAGTGCATTACTTCCCTTCATTATCAATACCAAACGGTAGTTTAGTACTTACAAATGGTGTGTTGAAAGTCTGAGATCCATACGTCATGAATTTGTTGTTTTATGAGAAAACTAATAACAACATGTTACCAGAATGTTGTTCTTTCTGTGAGTTTCAATTTTGCTCAAACTGCGAATCGCGGTTACTGTGCACCGTAACAAGACCAGCGCAGCCCTCTGATTGGTTAACGGCTATCCCCTGCGCGACCTTTGGTTAACGGCTAATAGGACCATTTTGGAACGGCACGTGCACGTTTGACGTCGCGGATTTTTTGAAATTGCTGGCGAGTAATTTGAAAAAGGATGAAGTTTAACCGTCCAGATTTTCAGCAAAACTCAATATTTTACCCCAAGTCTCTATGAGAGGTGTTTATTTATATTAATCTTCACATTGGATATGATTTCAGCTGATTTGATTCATACAGATGTTTTTGACGTGCAAATCAATGACACAATCTTTAATTATTTTCCATTGAAAAGGGTATCAACAGCGTATTTCCAGATAATGTATCACAAAGTTACTTCAGTTAGAATGCCTAATATTACATGGCTGTCCAAAAACGAAAACGGTACTGTAGGCATATAAATATGACCAGTAAATAATACCAGATATTTCGTCAATAAGTATAGTGGACAGGTGTACTGCTTTATTCATAAGGCACAATATTGTCTTACAAACTTGAGCAAACATATTAATAAACTTGCATCTTGTATATTCCCCAACTTCTCCAATATTATCCATTGGCCAGTTTGGTGTAAATTTATTACCAAACCAAGAACAAGTGAAATGTGTGTCTCCCCATAAAGAATAGTACAGTTCCACCACCACTCTTCCACTCCCAATATCCTTCACATGTAACGCCGTACCTTCATGTAATTTTTCGGATTTGCCATACTCTTTCTATACATTTTAAAATGAATCGTAAAGGCGCTGATGAAAATTGTGGAAGCTACATTAAAAAAAAACCTGCCAAACTTTTGCTATCTGACCTACATGGTAGTGGTTGAATGGACCACGAATAAACATCCTATGACACAAAACTTTAGACTGTTATGCAATCACTAGTAAAATATGTACAGATAAATATCAGCCCTTGAATTAATGTCCTGTGAACTAAAAATCTGCAACACATCAATCTGTGGGGGAAACACTATAATAATCGCTATTATTTTCACTTTTTGAAAACAATCACTTATCATTGTGATCTGCAAATTTGCAGGGATTCAGTTCTAGAACTTTGCAGAGACACCAGTAGCATGAATGATCAAATAGCTCAGATTTTGAACTGGAAATATTGTTACATGATGCTTTTAAAGCCGAATAAATAAGCTATGAGAGCCAAAACTTGACGCAGTTTGACGAGGAATAACTCTAATTGCTAATGTTTTGGGGTCACTTGCTAACACTTGACAATATTCATGCAGACTTTTTTTTAACATTTCCTGTTTAAAACTAGAGATACGTTGACCCATATTATGTAGTGAAAGGTTACGAACTAATTCATTTTGATTCGAAACTTTTAAAACAAATCTTCAACTTTCAAAACAAAACCAATAGCATAGGGGACCTGGCAATGTAAGTACAATATCAGTTCTGAATAACGTTCAATATCATTATCGTCACAGTTTCACACCACGTGCCTCTCTGATTCTCGTTCATGTGATAAAAATTAAGTATATTTTTGACAAAAAACTATGTCAAAAACACGGGCGATCATCGATGATTTCTTACACAATGATCTTCATGAGAGCGGTACGGTGCATACGCGGCGCGCGCACACTCACGGCAATGAACGAAGTTGGCGATCAACAACGTTGCATTAGGGGGTGGTATTATTTTGCAAAAGTCACACTGCCGATCCGGTACCCCCCTAAAATTATGTACTGGGCTTACCTGAATCTGGAAATACCAAAATTTAGCCCGTGGGATCATTGTAACCCCCCTGTACATACCCCCTGAAGTTGGCAACAATGCATTCAGGTATCACTGTAGTCCCACATACAGTGGTTTATGTAGGGTACACAACTTACAACATGTGGAACTGCCATAATAACAAGTTTCATGGGCCCTATACCTAACTAGGGTTAAGGATAGGGTACCCTAACCCTACCCTACCCTAAGAGATATTTGCTGTTGGACATGGATAGCTCATAGAGTATCACCGCTGCATAGTTCATGTAGTTTATGAGTTTATATACCTCCCTAATACTGTTTCTGACTCAAAATTGCCTCACAATATTGGTAAAGACCAGGAATACAGTAAAGAAACTCAATATTGGTGTCATTAAATTTTCCAGAGACAAGTGATAATGCACATCAAGCACAGCAAAACTAGAATGTAAGTTCATAGTGTTCAGTTTGATATGCACTAACACTGCCAACAGATAGTCTTTGACCTAGAATTGTGTCCATGATATGGCCTCATTAAAGTCTTCCAGTGTCATCTTTGTACTGGAGGTAATGTTATTTATAGACATGGGTCTCATTTATCAAATTTTGAAAAATTTTGGCGCGCTTTGCACGCAAATACTCTCAATTTTCACATTTTCGAACGCAAATACATGCCATTTTCAATTGCGCCCCGAAAAATTTTGAAATCCTTACAGCAAAAGGACCCTTAGATATGGGTATGGGTTCGGAGTTCTCAGCAGCACACCCCGTCCAACTATCATAGTACCCCCCCGCACCCCCGGGACTCAGGTTCAGGGCAAAGGTGTTCGTTGGTGAATGATAATGGAATTGCAGGCATCAAATAATCACTCTTTGTACCCCCTCCTAAAACATACATTGTAGGCCTACTAAAAATTATATAATCACTCTTTGTAACCCCCCCCCATCATTCATTGTACTAAACATTGTATCTATATAATGCAAATGCAATTGATAGCAGAATTACACTAGTAGAGCTCCGTTTACAGTAGTTTCTATGTATACAACAATTTAACCAGAGGTCGCGCTTAACTTTTTTTAAACTAGCCAGGCGGACTACTTAATTAGTTTAAATTTTGGATAGTCCACCAGTATTCTGACTAGCCCGCCCCCAAAATTGAATATTTTTCAGAATGTTTCATATGACATTAATATTTTGGCGAGCCATGCGGACTATAGTTACTTTAGATTTTGGCTAGCCCGCCATGGTTTTTGCTAGCCAATGGTTAGCAGGTTACTGTTAATCATGAACACTAACAATACTTAAATTAGCTTTTTGTCAATATCTGTACAGTTATCTGAGATATTATAAATATGACATGAAAATATTATAAATAAACGATATGTGCACCCAAAAATGAAAATGCAGAGATGACACTGGAAGACTTTCGTGAGGCCATGGACACAATTCTAGGTCACCGAATATCTGTTGGCAGTGTTGGTGCACACTAACACACTCTGAACTCACATTCTGTTCTTGTTGTACAGAAAATTACTGTTTCAGGTCTGTAACAATATTGTTATGTGACCGTGATTTTGAGTTAGAAATGGTATATTTTTTAATTTAAGTATACTTGGTGATAATGCATCAAGCTATATTCATGCCCAACATAAAATATATGAATTTTGGTTATTATTTGTCTCTGGTAAATTCAATGTCAGATAACATTGAATTTCTTTACTGCATTCCAGGTCTGTAGCAATATTGTGGGGCGATTTTGAGTCAGAAACGGTATATTATGGAAGTACACTTGGCGGTAATGCATCAAGCTATCAGCAAGCTATTGGAGTGTCCTCAACTAATGCTAGTTTGAAAGTCAATCGTATCAGGAATTATATCTAGGGTTTTGGTTTATGGTTCGGGTTTAGGGTAGGGTTAGGGTACCCTATCCTTAACCCTAACCAATCCTAGTCTGGTTATTAGGCCCATGAAACTTATTATTATGGCAGTTCCACATGTAATTTCTGCATCCTACATAAATCACTGTATGTGGGACTGCAGTGATACCTGAATGCATTATTGCCAACTCCAGGGGGTATGTACAGGGGGGTTAGACTTTATCAAAAAGTTTATCATTGGTAGTTTCTTGTTCATACTGACCATCTCCATATTTTAAGAGGGGTATATCAAGAAGTTGGTACTAATACCACCCCCTAGTTGCATGGCTGAAGTATGAATACAACGGATCGTTGTTTGTCCCGGCGATTCTTGCGCTAACTTTGTTCAGAGCCGTGAGTGCGCGCAAGCGGCGTATGCAACACTAGCATAAAGCTCCCCGCGTCCGGAAATCAGAAGGGAATGCCATGTTTTGGTCAATATTTTCGTCCAAATTTTACTTAGTTTCCATCAAATGAACTAGAATCAGGGAGACCTGATATGTGAAAATGTAACCATAATGAATTTGAACATTATTAGAACAGAAATTGTACTTACACAGCCAGGTAAAACTTGTTAATGTATTATAAAACAATAGGACTCACCAATTTAGTTTTCCAGCATCGACATCTACGGAAATGAATGGCTCGTCGTCCCCCAATTTTCAGTTTATATAGGGTTCTAAATTTAAAAGCGTCACGTGCATCAAAATTCTGGAAACTTCGTATCATGCGGGTGAAGCATGTCTGCAAAGCACCACACGCCGTTTTTATGTGACCACCATTAGGCAACTACCTCAAACTCTCAGATATTGCTTATGAATGTAATATGTGTCCCATCAAACTCGTCAAGCGTAAAAGTTGCACATTTTGTAGATATTTGAAAATAAGTTAGGAAATTTGTCGATTTTTGCCAGCGTTCGTAAGCCAATCAGCCAACTCGTTTTATCCGCATTTCACCTTTGACGAATCCTCGCACGACCAATCATATGCGTCGTTTAAGTTGCTGTTTACCTCTGCACGCTGCTCAAGATGGCGGCGTACATGTCGTCTTTGTTGTCATATGAAGCGGACGATTCCGATCAGAAATCGTTTGCATTTTGTCACAAGCATACAACCGACACAAACGGAAGAGTTCTCCCTTTTTCAGAGAAAAGTTTCACAAAGTTTAAAAAGTTAGCTGCCCATTGGAAGAGTTGAAAGATCTTCCAGAAAGCAGGGTTGGCAATTTTCCGCGAAATACCTGTTTTTCCCACCCAGGTGGGAAATACTGGGAAATACTAGGAAATATCAGGAAATACCGCGAAATACTGGGAAATACCAGGGAAATACTAGGAAGTATGTGGGCAATACAAGCGAAGTTGTATAAGTTCATCCTAGAAGGTCATAAATGCCCTTCATGTGGGCAATTCTCACACAACTCCACTTTGAACTGATACATTAATAGATGATAAGACATGCTAGAAACATTTTTATGCCTCCGCCCCGTAAGGGAGCCGGAGGCATTATGTTTTCGGGTTGTCCGTCCGTACGTCCGTGCGTCCACACTTTCTTTTGAACAAGATTACTGAAGTACCGCGCGCTGGAGGGATTTTGATGATACTTGGACCAATAGTACACCACTAGGCAAGGATGAATTGATTAGACTTTGGGACAAATCCTTCAAGGGTCAAAGGTCAAAGGTCAATGAACTGTGTCCTAAAATGCCATTTTCTGCCTATAACTCCAGTTAGGAGTGCTCACTGTTGATATAATTTGGTGGTTAGATTAAGAAACAAAAGACAAATATTTTGGTAGAGTCACATTGGTCAAAGGTCAAGGGTCAAAGGTCAATGACCTTTGTCCCAAAATCTCGTTTTCGGCCTATAACTTCAGTTAGGAGTGCTCACTGTTGATGTAACTTGGTGGTTAGATTCAAAACCAAAAGACAAATATTTTGGTAGAGTCACATTGGTCCAAGGTCAAGGTCAAGGATCAAAGGTCAATGAACTTTGTCCCAAACTGCTATTTTCTGCCTATAAGTTCAGTAAAGAGTGCTCACTGTTGATGTCATTTGGCGGTTAGGTTCAAAACCAAAAGACAAATATTTTGATAGAGTCACAGGAGTCAACGGTCAGATTCAAGGGTCAAAGGTCAGTGAAATTTGTGTCAAACCTATGACTTCAGTTAGGAGTGCTAACTGTTGTATTATTAGGTTGTTAGTCTATAGTGGGCCGCAATGGACGGAGGCATACCCATTGACTGCGCGCAGTCGAACTTTTCTAGTTTGAAGTTAGTTTTATTTCACATACTGTACCGTACATGTTTTAACTACAGTTCTACACTGAGTCAGCTATTTTTTGTGTGCTGTGGTTCTCATCTTGTTGATTATGCATTGACAAGATCAACAACGGTCTATGGGTATGATATTGTTAGTGTTCTTGATTTATGGAGCAACTCAGCTACACTGTATTTTTGTGGACTGAAATAAGTGAAAAAAGCTAAACAGAATAAAACCAGGCGATTTATATATTTTTCTACACCTAGTATTGATTTATCTATGTAGAAAATTTGTCTGACCAATCAGATTGACTCCCTAGTTTTCCCACCATCAGTTAAGTCAGTTTTTTTTTAATTTTGTTTTGATCACACTTAATGTACAACAATCTCTGCATCTCTTGTTGTTAACCTTCAAGAAATAACCCTTTGTAGTATATCCCAGTATTTCCCGGTATTTCCCTTTTTTGCCAAAAATAGCAAGGCGGTATTTACCGGTAAATACGGGTATTTACCATCCGGTATTTACCGCACGGTATTTACCGGCCAACCCTTGAGCACGGCCAGTCGGATTTTTAGGTTTCTTGGGTGAAGTATGTATTATGAGGCGCCAATGAACTAACTAGATTTTGGAGCTTAAAGGTCAAAGGTCAAAGGTCACCGGGCCTAAAATATGACTGATTTGGGCTCGTTACAGCGATAACTGAGAACGGCAGTCGGATTTTGATGTAACTTGGGAGAAGTATCTAATATAAGGCACCAATTTACTGATTCAATTTTGGAATTGAAATGTCAGAGGTCAAAGGTCACAAGGCCTCATGTCCACATTGAGCTCATTGTCGCGATATTTTGAGAACTGCTTATTGGATTTTACTGTAACTTAGTCGGAGGTCACATGGGCTTGTTCATATCATTGGTCTTGCTACCATGGTAACTTGAAGCTTTTCAAATTACATCAATTGGCTGGGAGTGCGGACTGCGGAGGCATTACCCATCGATGGTCGAACTGCTCTAGTTGTTTTAATTGTTTTTGTTTCTACGATTTTTGCCGGAGACACTTTTGCAATCATTAACAGCTTAATTAATTAATTTTACTCAGTAAAAGTAAATATAATCATACATTTATGAATTGGGGCTGAAAATGTAATTTGTATTGAAATTGTACAATCATGAAAAGTTCATGTTTTTGAGCGATTTTTGATCGACATGCAAGTAAAAAATGTTGCGTAAATTTAGAACCACATGTCAGGATATAGCAAATGTGGACCCGGAAGATGGGCGAGATTCAACCCCCCCCCCCAAAAAAAAGTTGTGAAGCGCTACAACAATAGCTTTGAGCATTACTGCATTATCACATGAAAAGCTGAAGGGGGGGGGTCTTTAGGACCTCAGTGTTTTTAGGGTTAATATTTGATGGATTTTAAAAATGTTTGGCATGTAGGTAAATGACACTAAGATACAGGTCAGGTTCGAATGTGGAGTCTGCATGTCAAAGGTCACAGCTCATGCAAATTGATAACGTGATAACTCAATAACACATGCTTACTTATGGCCTAGCGGGGCATCCGTTTCCTGTGGACACAACAAATTTCTAGTATTCTATGTCATAGCAAAAGGTTTTCTTTCAATATGTTACGAATACATCTTAACAACAGCATAAAGTGAACTGATGATCTGATTAGAATTTAGAGCTGAAAGGTCAAAGGTCACAGGTCACCAGGCCTAAAATATGTCTGATCTGGGCTCGTTACCGCGATAACTTGAGAACTACTAGTCATATTTTCTTGTAACTTGGGGGAAGTATGTATTATAAGCCATCGATGAAATTATTAGATTTTGGAGCTGAAAGGTTAAAGGTCAAAGATCACCAGGCCTGAAACATGTCTGATTCGGGCTCGTTACCGCGAGTACTTGAAAACGGCTGGTCGGATTTCAATGTAACTTGCGTGAAGTATGTATTATAAGGCACCAATGAAGTGATTAGAATTTGGAGCTGAAAGGTCAAAGGTCAAAGTTCACCGGGCATAAAAATGTCTGATTTGGGCTCGTTACCGCGAGTACTTAAAAACGGCTGGTCGGATTTTAATGTAACTTGGGTGAAGTATGTATTATGAGGCGCCAATGAACTGATTAGATTTTGAAGCTGAAAAGTCAAAGGTCACCAGGCCTTAAGTTTGTCTGATTTGGGCTCATTACTGTGATAACTTCAGTATGACTGATTCGATTTTGATGTAAATTGGGAGAAGTATGTAATATGAGGCACCAATTTACTGATTCGATTTTGGAGTTGAAAGGTCAGAGGTCAAAGGTCACAAGGCCTCATGTCCACATTGAGCTCATTGTCGCGATATTTTGAGAACTGCTTATTGGATTTTACTGTAACTTAGTCTGAGGTCACATGGGCTTATTCATCTCATTGGTTTTGCTACCATGGCAACTTGAAGCTTTTCAAATTACATCAATTGGATGAGAGTGCGGACTGCGGAGGCATACCCATCGACTGCGCGCAGTCAAACTGCTCTAGTTTTCTTATATTTTTAATAAATTCTTCACTTTAGTTCAGAGGGCTTCAAAAAATGGGATGTGAGAAAATGCCGTGTATTGCCATTGCAAATGGCGTCTAAAAGGATGTAGTTGGAGCAGTGCCATTGTCTTCATATTTTTTTTTTCAAAACTTATAAAATTGTGTTGGGGATGTGTGCATATTCTCCTCCGGCTGCGCCAATTTTGTTTGTGTATGTGTGTGTGCTAAGGATCAAAATTACTGTCACTTACAATAAGAATATCATTTAGCATTTTTTTTGGATGAGGTTGTGCGTATGTTGGGGAGATTATGAATAACATAATGAATATGTTCTGATAAAATTCTGGTCTTACTGTGGTACGAAAAAAATGGGGATGTCCGTATGCAAATGAGCAAATGGCACTAAGCGAGGTGACTATCTCACAATACGCGTAATCTCGTGATTTGTGAGACTATACCTCGAGTTTGCGTCCTTGGCACTCTTACTGAATTTGTATTGTTATCGCTATAAGCTATACGTGCGTGCAGAAAACGCGCACACGTACATACACACAAAAAGTATCAATGTAAGAAGCACTCGGTAGATTTGTCTACACGTGTACATAATCTGTGGATTTTTCTGTGAAACGCGCCATCTAGTGGTGAATTCTACAGACTATAAATTATGTCACGATTTCTAGAATCCTGAACTGCATGTGTACGGTATGATTGTAGATGGCGCCTGACATATTTATGACAGTTTGGGAGTTGTACAAGTTTTGGTTCTGCCCTAATCCATGAATTTAACACGTCATCGTTTTAGGATACGATATTACTGACTTCTCCGTGGAGTTGTCGATGAAGATAGGATGTCAGGTTTTCGTGAAATCCTGCCCATATGAGCATTTTGTTTTGCTACCCCAATATCAGATTTTTCGATCCGGCATGTCCTCCATTTTGGTTCACACAGGCTTTGATTCATTTACCACAGTAACATTCTGTGGTGAGTTGACACCTCAGTGTACCATACTACTACTACTACTACTACTACTACTACTACTACTACTACTACTACTACTACTACTACTACTACTTCTACTACTACTACTACTACTACTATTACTACTACTACTACTACTACTACTACTACTTCTAATTTTGCTTTGATTATGATAAGAGGGGTTAACCCTCCAAACCGGAAAAACTTCACAGTGACATGCCGAGGTCAGAGAAATTTAAGGGTCAAATTAGTGAAAAGGTTTACATTTTCCTGTTGATCTGAAAGCTGATGGGGTTTATTAACATTGCATGTTAAACATTTTCAATTTCATGGTAGAGATATATAAAGATCATCGTCAAATATACTCGATTCTATGCACAAAAATACTGCGCCTGGGTGCGGAGGCAGCTAGCCACGTAATGAATTGGATTTTGAAGTATATCGTCTGAATAATTAATACCATTAACAAACCCAAACATCAACTTTGGTGTGCTGTGATTATGTGCAGTCAAAGAGATAGAAGTCAACAAATTCAATTGCCTTTCTTGACCAAAAATCCATTTATATTTCATATAATCAGTACACCGTATCTCGTTGACACAGTGTTTTGCAACGTGCATATAATACATTTATTAATTCATGGATACATCAACTAATGAATGTACCATACCGCTGCACCATACTTTACAATGACTGTGTACACATATTTATTAGTTAATTTCCATGCGTGTATTACTACAGACAATTGAATATATGACTATAAGAATGACCCAAGTCCATGGGAGGTCATTTTGATTAAAGAGCCTGAGCAGTTTGTCACGGACGGACATTTAACAAATTCTGAAAGTTTAAAGGCTTGTAAAAATTAAGTAGTGAAATTTGTCAAGTTTGTGTATGGTTCATTGTGAAGAGTATCACTGAAATTGTTAAATGTTTATAGAATTTTGTTGCCATGGTTACCTACTAAAGATAGAATCCATTAAATATTCAATGTCACGGACGGACAGGATAGAAATGGGTTTCTACACTTGTCAATGATATTTTGTTGTTTCTATCTAAACGAAACAACGCTGACAATTCCTTTTTATTGCAGATGTTAGTCTAATACCTTGACTTCCCTGACATATGTATGTAATTTTGAAGCAAGCTGTAACTTTTACTAGAAGGACAAGAAGTTTTGTCACAGACGGACATTTCCAGTGTCACGGAAGGACATTTGGTGTCGTGTACGGTACGGACATTTTGTCGTCACAGTTATGGGCATTATCCCAATTAAAATTGATATTTCAGCCCAGCTTCCTAGTACCTCATATCTCTAATAAACTTGAAAAGATGAAAACTAGAACATTGGTGTGTGTTCCAATCGGACACAGATGCCCAGTTAAATGCAGTCCAGTAAGCATTTCTTATTTGAGTGTGGGGAAACCATTTAGACATGGCTGTGACCTTTGACTTTACCATGCAGACTTCAAGCTTGAACTTGAATTATTGTATATATAGTTTCATTCTACTATACATTTTCTTTTTAAATTCTGTTCTATAATTTATTCAAAGTTTCACCCAAACCAATTTGCATATATAAATGGGCTGTGACCTTTGACCTTTGACTTGCAGACTACAAATTCAATACTTGACTGTATTATTTAAGGGTTCGTATGCTACCTAATTACCAAAACATGTTTAAATTCCATTTCAAATATTTTATTTACGTTATCATCCGGTAAACCAATCCTGCATGTTTATAATGGAGCTGTGACCTTTGACCTTTGATGGGACTTCGATATTTGAACTTAACTGTTTTTTTTTTAATGTGAACTCTACCTACACACAAATATTTTTAAATCCGTCCAGTATTTTTTAGACCAAGTATTTAGTTTTGGGTTTTTTGTTATTGAAAGCTTTTATGCCCTCAATGCTAACTTGCTAATAATAGATTGCTGAATGTCTTTTTAGTTTTTTTTTATATTTGATATTTATTGTAAATGTCGGGGGGGGGCGACCCCGGACATTTATTGACCAATATTTTCTTACATATTTGCATCCAAATGGTTAAATAAGGCGTTAGGTTATTATGAGTTATCACTAATCTGATAAGAGCAGAGTCTACCTCTTTCAGAATTGTCAGGTATTAACTCATATATACATGTATCTATATAATACTATATATATATATCTTAATATATTAATAATATATTATATATTATTTTTTTTTATTATTTTTATTTGTCATGGGTGCAGTATTGCGCGGAAGGAATT
>JZLH01S0242364.1:0-11761 GCA_001188425.1 Eucidaris tribuloides | reverse complement strand
TATATAATAGATTATACTGTATAGATGTAGTAGATAGTTAGCTAGATAGATAGTAGATTAATAGATGATAGATGATAGGATAGATAGATAGAGATAGATAGATTTTACCTTACAATGTGGCGCGCGGAGCGCGCCGTAAAATTTGGACTTTTTCACTTTTGCCCCCCCCCAATCCGAAACATGGATCGACGCCCCTGTTTTCAAAAAGCAGTGCAAGGCACCAAAACAAATTAAACTTACACAATCTTCAATTTTATTACCACGCCAATAAAAATATTGGAGCAAACATATTGTTTTGACCCCCCACTAAAAAAAAAAAGTAGCAAATTGAAAAGATATATGTTTAAGAAGCCAGCACAAGGCACTACAAAACAATTAAACTTGCATATATATGCACACAATGTTCAATCTTTTGCGCGCTTTTCGAGAAAATTGTGAGCATCCCTGCAATTTTGTGCGTGCAGCGCGCCGACAATCTGGACATCTTTTCTTTTTGCCCCTTCCCAAAATTGACAAATTCTTAAAACGTAATGCAAAACTACGCTTTGCGTGAGCCTGCTTTTGATTTTGCGCGCGAAGCGCGCCGAAAATTGTGCCATTTTATTAACCTACCGACGAAAATATTGGGCAAACGTAATTGTCCCCTTCCCTTCCCTCCCCCCCCCAAAAAAAACTGACAAACTGCAAAATGTTCTTAAAACGTATGGTATACACCAATAAGAATCAGATTTTCTTTTCCTAAACAGAACTTGTTTGTAAACATCATTTTATGCCATAGTAATTTTAACTTAGAATCAACTAAAAATTCGCCGAAAACATACTCTTTCAGAAATTTTGAAACATTTTAAGATTCAGAGGAAATGCAATCTGCATGTTTTCAAGAATGTTTCCAATTCCAAAAGAAAACTGTCCGAATAATTTCTCATTCTTCTTTTATTGCACACACGAAGCCACTCTTTGCCTAAGTGAATATTCTGAATGTCTCTGATTAAAATCATCATGTAACGTTGCAATTTATATATTTCTTTGTTCACAACACCAAATACCTCACCATTTATCTTCTTATTTTCATTTAATTGTAATATTCATAATTATGATACAACTTCAGCATCTAATTATCATTTTCCTCATTATTACAACCAAATTTTCAAAATTTCTACAAAGGTCCCTTTTTTTAAAACAATCTAGCAAGTAATATAAGAGATAGTCCATCACTTAATACATTTTAAGGAAAATGTAAGCTATTTCTAACTTATCATCACTAAAAATTCTACTATCGTTTTTATGATATGTAGTGTGAGTGTGTGTGTGTGTGTGTGTGTGTGTGTGTGTGTGTGTGTGTGTGTGTGTGTGTGTGTGTGTGTGTGTGTGTGAAAGCATCATGGCTGTCGGCTGTGTATATAAACAAAGCATAAACGTACATAAAAATTTCCAGGGGTGCTTCAGCACCCCCAGCACCCCCGCTTCCCAGGGCCATGCTTGTGATCTGGTTAATAAACAAAACTTGCATTGGGGTAAATAGTGCACAAAAGTCATGAAAGTAATTCGAGTTTCGAAGCTGTCCGAAAAAAAGAAAACCCTTTATAATGGATTTTAATTTCAAGTCCAAAATTCCCCCCCCCCAAAAAAAAAATCCAGGATAGTAAATAGAAATCAAATAGGTCAGTTTATTTGACAAGAAGTAGAAGAACCCTAGTGTTTAACACATGATGCATATTACCGCGATGCATGCAACGTTATTAGTATAAGTGAAGCATTTTACACCCCAGAAAGGGAACACAAAAAGACAAACAAACGAATGAGCTAACAGAGAAACAATGAGTTAAATTGAGTGTGTTGTGCTGATGAGAATGATATCTTGGGTAATATAAATCATAGGCTTTCGAAAAATATTTGTTCTGATTATGTGTTATAACGTGTCATAATACAAACACACCGCGTATATAAGGCAATGTGATGCCTATAATGATTATACTTGTGTTCTCACGTTTTTCTGGATTTACATAATTAAAAGATATTATTGGGGTGTCCATGGCATGTTAGTTTTGATTCTTTTATAGGCCCGGGGGGGGGGGGAGGGGTTGCAATGTGAGGTTTCTCGAGAGATGTCAATTGAAGCTGCAGTGACATATGAAGGCATGTAATATACAGCCATTCATAATTAATTTCGGAATTGTAATTCTAAATGTATGAGTAAAAACTGAAAAAAGCGTTTTATGAAAACACATGCAATTTTACGTAAAGTTTGATCACTGAGATATAGTCGGGTGCCGAAAAAAATCTGCATCACCTTAGCAACACGATGAATAAATTCAAGCAAGCAATGCTGCTCGTTTATTCACGTCATGGCGCGTTATCAGGTTTTGTGAACTTTCGTCAACTCGAGAAAAAAAAAACATCATCTAAGATATGAAGTGTAATGGGTCGAAGCCTCGCCTTTTTAAAACCTTTTACGATTTATTACACGTGTCTGATTACTTGTGATTTGCTGGCCGGTAAAATATGGAGTGTTAAACCTATACGTATGTTACATGATGTACTTTTCTACGGAAGTACTCAAAACGTGATTAGACTACATGACGTGACGTGATAATCAGCGTGATTGATAGTTACAAGCCTGTTGACTGCAGAACGTTTGGTTGAATTGTCTACTCAATTGAAAAAATGTAGATCGTTTACGGGGCATGTATTGCTCGATAACACATAACTAATCATTGACGGCTACTGAAGGTGTATACAAAGAAATTTATTCCTTCGGTTCATGACGATCAATGCTTGATTTTTTTTCCTCAACACTTCTTACGAACGGGGTTTAATTTAGACATTGCGGCATAATCAGGACTTGGAGTATGAAAGACATTTTTTTTTTCTAAAATAATTTCTCAGCTATGGATTTTTGAGCTTCAAAGTCATTTGATTCATAACGTAGGCCTATGTTTTAGATGGATATGACCTGCCTTGATGTAACGTATAGCTCCGGTAATTCATCTAAAATGGCATGGATTTTGTTAAATTTTGTAAAGTCGCCCTCCATACTATGACACCATGGCGTCTAAGTTCAACCTAATTTGTGAACATGTTCCTTTATATTTTTTTTTCTCTTCGAACTGCATGCCGGTATTTGGGTATTCTTCATTTTCTATTCATTTCTTTAACCATCTTCATTACACTAACGAACTGATTACCCTCCCTACTCAAAAGTATTGCAATATACAATATAACGCATGCATTTTAAGTTGAAGGGGTCTTTTTATAATGATATATTGAAGTTTATCACCGGAAAATAACAAATTAATTCAAAAGAAACCAATGAATATTCTGTTTCCTTTTTTCTCCAAGGCGGAGAAATTATCAAATGCAGGCGCACCCACGGCAGAGGGACTGGAACAGTGGATAAGGATACTCATTAAAGGAGATGGCCTTCTCTACACATTATATCTAATATACTGAAAAGTCGCATGACATTAAATTTTAGTATGTGTGCAATAGTAAACTGCCTTTAAAATTGAGAAAGAATAAGAAATCATAACTTGAAGAGGTCCTTTCTGAAATATGGGGCGTATCCTCCCTACCACTGTCTTAGATAGCAGGCGCTTTCATCTTCGCGGGGTGTTGTCTTCTTTCTGACACCGTATCAGAGGAACATATTGACATTTTTTGTTTGTTGGAAGTCTTTCCAAACCATCAAAATCGTTTCACGGGTAATATGATACCAAATTACGATGCTCATTTGAATTAACACCCCACCCCTATAGGGAGGCGAAAAATGTTAAATTCTATGTTCCAGCCCCTCTGCCATGTTGCACCTACATTTGCATATCTCTCCGCCTTGTATTGGAGAAGAAAGGAGAAATACTATCTATTGATTTTCTTTTGAAATAATTTGTTATTTTCCACTAATAAACTTCATTAGGACGTCATTATTGAAAGACCCCTTCAACTCAAAATGCATGCGTTGTAATGTATTTTGCAATACTTTTGAGGAGAGAGGGTACATACAAATGCATGCTTACAACACAATTATGTGTTTTACCTAATCTTAACATATTTTCAGCATTATTTCGTTAACATATGTAGAATCGCAAATAATTCGTTACTGCATTTAGAAACAGATTCAAAACCAAATGCTGTCCAGAAGGTATTTTTTATGTGTTTGCTGTGTATTTGAACGAGTGTGTGTGTGTGTGACTGTGTGTAGTTTTCTGCTCGGAAAGTAACTCGTATTTACCACAAAATTCGTTTTAATTAATTTCCTTCCATTCCAATTGGTGAAGGAAAATGCGGAACATGACAAATAATGATAAAATAATATCCATAACATAACATAACATAACATAACATAACATAACATAACATAACATAACATAACATAACATAACATAACATAACATGACATGACATAACATAACATAAGGGCCCTGTTTCATAAAATTGATATCATGTCAATTTGCCATTTTACTGGCAACTACCATGGCAACAGCGCTTCATAGCCAATCAGGGCGTTGGATTTTTACAAAAATTACAGTAGAATGGCAAGTTGATATGACGTCAACTATTATGAAACAAGGCCCTGGTCTAAACAAAAATATTTTGAAGTACATCAGGGGCTCTTACTTCATCAACTGGGCCAGATCAGTCATGTAGATCAATATAATGGCAGGGAATCTCTTTTGCACCCCCCCCCAGTACAACCCAACATCACTAGTACCCTTCAGAGACTTATGAAGGACATGCCTTTAAAATCTGAAGATCAGTAGTTATCGAGAATTTGAAAATACCCTCAAAACCAACTACACCTTAGTGTGCGTCCCAGGCCCACTAGACTGAGTCAGTTCAGTAGTGTCGTTTCAGTATGCATGTAGTGGTCTATGGATAATCTTCATGAGAATTATGCATGAAATATCGTCGCCCGGCTGACAGAAGGGCGTTAGCAAATGCTCTAAGAAGAAGGGCGTTAACAGTCCGGCTGGCAGAAGGTCGTTAGCAAAATAATGCTCCAAGCAGAATAGCGTTAACAGTAAATTGCTTGTAACGTGACAACCATTGGCTTATTTCACATGAAATCAAAGTATTGTGATCTTTGAGATCCTTCTATCAGTACGTACGGCGAAAATATGGAATAAGCCTATGGGTTTCAAATAAGAGGCAATTTACTGTTAACACCCTTCTGCTTAGAGCATTTGCTAACGACCTTCTGCCAGCCGGACTGTTAACGCCCTTCTGCTTAGAGCATTTGCTAACGCCCTTCTGTCAGCCGGGCGACGATATGTCATGTTCAATGTACATGGGACACATTTGTGAAGGATTTTGTTTCTCTATGATAGTTAATTTAATTCAAAATCTAACGGACATTAGACAGTGTGTCTCAAAATTAATTGTGCAAGTCAAAAGCGCCCTCTTTGGTAATGAGAAAAACATTTTTGTGACGTGATGCTTACATCACCATCAAGGGCATAGTTTTAGCTTTCAAATGCCGTTTATTCTGTTCAGTTTGCTTGTTTTATCCTGAGATATATTCAGTTAACAACGAAAAGGTAAAATCGCAAATGTGCCACTTTTACTACAGTCAATGACAGCATCAGGCCTTCGTCCCGTGAAAGTGACACCAATGTGATTCCACCCTTTTCTTGTTTACAAGATATCTCGAGATCAAAAGCAATTTGAATAAATTAAACACCATTTGAAAGCTAAGACTTTGCCCTTGACGTTGATGCAAACATTATGTGACAACAGTATTTTAAACTGTCAGAGAGGGCGCTTTTTACTTGTAATATTTTTTTTAGACGTACTGCAGCATGTCTAAAAAATTGTGCAAGTAAAAAGCGTCCTCTTTGACAATTACAAAATACTCTTGTGACATGATGCCTACATCAATGTCAAGAGCAAAGTCTTAGCTTTCAAATGCTTAATTTATTCAATTTACTGGTTTTAATCTCGACATATCTTGTAAATAACAAAAGGGTGGAATCATAGTTGTGTCACTTTTACAAGGGATTTTAGTGAAAGTGGCACAATTGTGATTTCACCCTTTCCTATTTAAATAAACATATCCCGAGATTAAGACTGAACAAAATTAACGGTATTTGAAAGCTAATACTCTGCTCTTGACGTTGGTGTAAGCATCATGTCACAAGAGTATTTTCTAATTGCCAAAGAGGGCGGTTTTCACTTACATATTTTTTTGAGACACACTGTACACACCAGTGTATTAACACATTGTAATTTTAGGCATGCAAGGTGGGTTAGGTTACCTAACTCAACCCATCACCCCCACCTCCAATTTACCCAAATACGGTAGACTTTTATGTTTTCCACCATTAAGATCTTTGATTTACATATCCCTATCTCCTTAACTGCATAAATATCAAAGAGAGCTTGAATCTGTTGTTACAAAGAAACCCAATTCTCTCGCAGCCTAATTATTACGTTCTTTGTACAAATTGGGCAGAGTTCACTCAAGTATAAAACATTTTCCAACTTGTTGGTGTTGTATGATAGAATACACCTTCATCCACATATTTTTTTAAAAATTCCCCAAATATGATTAAATGGTTAATTTGGGGCCAAACTAACAAAAGTGTATCGTTTTGGGGGACACTCAGCATAGGTGAGGAGTTGCATGTATCTAAAGATTGTTTGTTTTACGAACCATGTGCAACCAAGAATCTTCTGGATTTAACCATATTTTAGGTTGCTTGATTGCCTTTGTTCAGGTACTGGGTATAAAAAGGTATTAGTCCAAACATTCTCTATCCTTCGTATATTATGTTATGTAACTGTGTGTGTGTGTGTGTGTGTGTGTGTGGTGTGTGTGTGTGCTGTGTTGTGTGTGTGTGTGTGTGTGTGTGTGTGTGTGTGTGTGTGTGTGTGTGTGTGTGTATGTTGATGTGATTGTTTGGCGTGCATTCTCCATCTATAATGAAAAAAACACAGACTACATCGTCATAAGAAGTTGGCAAATATATTTGACTATTGAATTCAACAATATACACACTTTAAGCTATACAATTGCATACAGCAGTAGTACTAAGATCTCACAGTATTCCAGCTAATTTTGAATTGTTCAGATGAACAGGGATATCACGTTATCACGATTGTTAGTGGATTTCAACCTGTATTATAATATTACACACATACATTTTCACAGGAAGATGGAAAATATAGATTTATATATTTCAACAAGGGCCCGGTCTTCATAATCTACAATATTGTTAACAGACCAATAGAACAGACCAGTAGTGCCGACAGGTTTTCTGGCTTCATCTAATCATGTACATGTAATAGCACGCTATTAACTGTAGACAAAATTTAACAATTACCACAGTTTGTAAAATGTAATCCACATACATGTCTTTGATAAGTTCTTAAAATGAAGCTCTGAAAAAATGTACTTTAAAGTCATTGTTTAATGCTTGAAAACAGTAAAAATCTGCGAGTACCCAGTTTTACCATAACCATGTCTTTTCATAGACTGTTGTGTTTTAACTTGGATCATACCTTATAGTCCACCGCATGCATAAGTCATGTGTGATGTTTATCCATAGATACCTTGCCAGTGGCAGTATAATTTTCAAAACTTTTTTATTTGAGGGTGCCCCTTTTTTGTCCATTCAGACACCATTGTTCAGGTCTTATAAATGTTAAATGTTAAATAGTATCTATAAAGCCCAAGTATAGTTTTGGTAAATGTTAAGAAATGAATTTATTTGCAATTATATTTTTTTAAAGATTAATCTACATGAACTATCAATGTCCTGAAAATAGCTCGGTCTGAAACTCTTCCATTTTCGAGAAACTGCTCAAAATGTTACATGTCGGAGGGGGAGCGGGAAGGAACCCCGACAGTTCCCACAGGTGATGCACATAGTGTACTACCTGCTCTTCGATAATTCAAACATCACAATTTGTCAATATGGACAATTTTCAGGTGCTATTTCTTAGGTGACAATAGAATAACTTGTGAAAAATTTACGAAAAAGTTGTCTTATCGATCAAAATTATAATTGGGCTTTAACGTAAGAGTGCAGGTTAACTTAGATAAGCAAAATAACTTGACTTAGTAGAAGCTGAAGCAGCATTGTTAAGACGACCGTTAGATATTAATATATTACAGATAAGTATGAAAAGAACATGGACATATAAGATACTGGCAATTATAGACTTATGCATTTGACATAACCCTTTCGTTTACAAAATATAAGAAACCTATCACAGACTAGTAGACAACTACTGGTGACAAAACTAAGCTATTTGTAAGATGCATAGATGTTGTCCACTTCATAATTGGATGTTGATTATGCTTATCATCATAAGCAGTGTAATCAGTTGCTGATCTGTATCGTAAGAATATACACAATTTACGCTGTCACATGGAAAATTGACAAATATATAGACTTATATATCTTACACAACCCTTTCCTTGATTATACAAAATATACAAAACGACATTCAGGCAAGTAGTAGTGACAACTATATGTTTTTTGTTACTTCTAAAGTTAAGTTAAGCATGACGATTATAGATGTTCAGTTATCAGGGTGACAACTAGATCTTGTTAATGCTATGATTTGGAGCACCAGTTGACGTTGAGTTGTATTTTAAGAATGTAAACAAATTGCACCGTCAAAGAAGAAGTTGACAGATAAAGACTTACATATTTGACACAAAACCTTTCCTTGCTATATACACATACAGTTCACACGCAAGTAGCGCTGACAACTGTTTTTGCTTCGTTTAATACTGTTCCAAATACGAGTAGAGCTATTGCGTTGTATACATGACGACTGAATGATATTTACAATATCTTTGTGAGCTACGATAACCAGTGGATGATTAGGGGTTGTTCAGATGACCAGTAGATGTTATGTTGTTCAGATGACCATTAGATGTGTGGTTGTTAGATGACCTGTAGATGTGGGGTGGTTTAGACAACTAATTGAGGTGGGGTTGTCCCGATGACCAGTATATGTACTACGCTTATTAAGGTGACCAGTCGATGTGGGGTTGTCCAGTAGATGTGGGATTGCTCAGATGACCAATTGATGTGGGGTAGTTCAGATCAGATGACCAGTAGATGTTAGGTTGTTGAGATGATCAGTAGATGTGGAGTTATTCGGATGAACAACAGATGTTGGAGTGGTCAGATGACTAGGTTTTGTTGAGTTATTTAGTTGAGCAGTACCACGCAACTGTCTCTTGAAATTTTGTTTGAACATTTGTAATCATTGTATTTTTTAAAAGAAGTATGGAGTTGAAGTCAATGGAATACACTCTGTCAAAGCTGATAATCTAGAGGTCTCGAGTTCGAGCCCAACGCCCGCCCGGCATTAATGTCCTTCAGCAAGACATTTTTAATCTGCTTTGCTGCTCTCCACCCAGGAGTATAAATGGGTACCTGGTAGGGTGAGAATGATTTAGTTTGTCTGGCTTGATGCGCTACTACTTGGCAGCTCAGCTAGGAATACTCCCCAGGGAGTGGAAATGGTGCACATCTTTGTGCAGGCTAAAACTGTATCCCAGTGACCAGGGTAATAATATCCAAGCGCATAGAGACCGATCTCCGATAGGTATGATGCGCTATATAAGAATGGACTATTATTATTATTATTATGCTTGCTTTCGTTTCGAGATAAATTACAATCGTTGCTTTTTCAGTGGAAGTTTGCGACGTGTCACTTTTAGGACTATGGCATTCTCGAAGTAAGAAAGGTGAATTATACCAAAATAAAGTACAGCAAAAAATATCAAGGCAAAATTGTTTCCATTGTTTGTGTCATATTTCTAACATAAACTTCTAAATAAACTTGACAATTTGCATAATACTGGACCGTATATTGTAAAGATTACTATTAAATGTAGAGCAATAAACTTACAACCTCAGTTCCAAGGAATTATCAAACATGTTACATTATTCCTGTGTAGGGTAATTATAAAATAAAACAACATGTGATTTCATATTTATCTATCGGAAGGTCATTGGAAGATAACCAGTGTTGAATGGATCGCCGTAGATTATATGGTGCGGACTCCTTCAGTCCAATGTGGCTATATAATAGATAAGTGATAGATGGTCACGTAGCGTGTAGTCTTGTTCACCCGGGGGGGGGGGGCGCACTGTCATTACAACGTATACACCATGTGCGTGTGAAAAAGCGCGTAAAAAAGTTTTTTTTCACGGTCGGACGAATGTATGCGCGTACAGTGAAGAAGATATCAAAATCGTCAAAATCAGGAAAAGGGGGTAAAATTTGGACAGAAAGTTTACTTCAAAAGGATTTCTTTTCAAACCTGAATACTTGTTCAGGGTATTCTGAGATCGACAGATAATTACTTGTTTAGGGTCCATTTTGAAAGTCCATACACGCGCATGGTCTACACCTTGTAATGACAGTGGCCCCCAGGACAGTATAGGCTTACTTCATAGAGTGCATGGTCATCATTCAGAACAGCTAGACTTGAACCTCGTGATCAGTAGAGTAATCCCATCTCATGTCATGGTCCTCATCACGAGTAAGCTGAAGATATGGACACACTCTTGCCATGAAGGAATGAATTGAGCTCTGAGGACCAGTCGAAGAACATCCCTTCAGCTCAATGACTTTCAGTGCCAGGTTGTTGCATGGTGGATGAGAATACGGCACTAATACACACAATGCACTCTCATAGACATTTAGCTCCCTCACATTTGGGCACAATGCATTTATCATCAGAAGCAGTTCGGCCATGTAGAGAGGTCCAATGCAGCAGATGATTGAGATGACTTCAAGTGAAAGAATCTTGTTCGTCATTGGTACCTGGTGCAATCTAGCAAGAGAGGGCGTGTACAGCATAAACCCACCAATTTCTAAATGTTTCAAGTTGCAACATGATACCGTTGCCATGACAAGAAAGTCCAACAGCTTAATTATATTCAACCATTGGCGGGTAGCCAATCTGAAAGTTTCTACTGATGCGATCTTATTGCTGCTCACATTTTGTAATAAGCCACTGTATGATGGGATGTCAATGGGATACATCTCTTTGACAGTGATATCTAAGTGCTTCAAAGCTGGACACAACACTGATATCATTGCAAGTAAGGAATCAAGATAAATCAAGTCGTGATCTGTTGAAATTTCTAAAGCCTTGAGATTTGACATCTTCCAACATGACACACGATTCAACTCAGCTACTGACAATATATCTATCGTACAACATGTCACCCGAAGAGACTTTAGACCAGGACATAAAATTGATAGCACCGTGAGTAAGCGAAACAAAGGAGCTCCAGAATAAGTCAGTGACATGGTTTCAAGTGCTTGCATCTTCCAAGTCATTGCTTGTAATTCAGTGTGATGCTGTATATCAATAACACAGCGGAAGATCTTTAACTTTTTTAAATGTGGACACATTACTGATATCACAGCCAGAAGCTTACTTAGCGGAATAGACCCATAAATGTCTTGGAGGATCATGCATTCAAGTGATGACATCTTTCCAAACGTCTCTCTGAATAATTCCGTCCCATGTTCTACATGTATTGAACATTGTGAGATGGTTAACCCTTTCAGGTTTGTACACACTGCAGATGTGACAGCTAGGAGATCATTTAGTGAAATAGAATGATCGATTCTCGACAGTGATAGGCTTGTCAGTGATGGTATCTTACCACACGTCTCTGGCTGTAGCTCACTACAATGTACATCTACTGCACTTTCTTCGATGCTTAACCCTGTAATGTTATTGCACGCTACTGATATTGCAGCCAACAAGTTAGTCAGAGAT
>JZLH01S0242302.1:21493-36684 GCA_001188425.1 Eucidaris tribuloides | reverse complement strand
ACAGCGTCGGCATCTGCTAGACTATGTGCTCACGCGCAGACACGATGTCCTTGATGTTTGCAGCACAAGGGCTATGAGGGGCGCTAACTGTGATACTGACCATGTATTGATACGATCCAAGCTGAAATTACAACTTGCTCCCCCACGGCGGACGACTGCAGCAAAACAACGTACGCAACTAAATGTAACAGCCCTGCAAAACCCAGAAATCTCAACTGATTTGCCAAGATAGATGGATGCTATACTTGAGGCCTTGCCAGAGAATAACACTACTGATGAACTTTGGGAGGATTTCAAGACCAAGGTGTACAAAACTGCATCAGATGTTCTTGGCCCACCAAAACGCAAAAATGCTGATTGGTTTAACGAGACTGACTGTAACATCCAAATTCTTCTAGAAAACAGGAGGAAACTGTATCTCAGGACACTTGAGGGTAGATGTACCCGTTAATCAAAACTGCAGCACCAGACTTCAAAAGCTGTGTTACAGAGGGATCTCAGGGACATAGCGAACCAATGGTGGCTTCACAAGGCACATGAAATTCAACTGAATAATGCAAAGGACAGCAAAAAACATTTTGCTGCCCTGAAATAAAGTCTATGGCCCATTAATAGGAAATACTGCACCAGTTACTAACTCAGACGGCACCGTACTATACACAGAGCAGAGTGATATCATGAATCGATGGGTCGATCATTTTAGCCAGCTCCTCACTCCCACGTAAGATGTAGCTGCAATAGAGCAAGTAGATCTATAGATGATTCTCTATCAGCACCTCCAACCTAAGCAGAACTAGACAAAGCAAATTCAACTGTGGAGTAATAGGAAATCCCCAGGGATTGACAGAATACCTGCAGAAATCTTCAAGTCCGGAAAAAACGAACAAAGATCAAAGAACAGCTCTTGCATATGATAACAGAATCGTGGAACAATGAAACGTTGCCAAAAGACCTCAGAGATGGTGTTATTGTCACTCTCTACAAACGCAAAGGTGATAGGCACGAGTGCGGCAACTACAGAGGAATCACCCTACTCTCAATTGCTGGGAAGCTGTATGCAAAGATCATGGTGTTTCGGCTTCAGACTTTGTCAGAGAAACACCTCCCGGAATCACAATGTGGTTTTAGGTCAAGCCGTGGTACAGCTGACATGATTTTCACACTACTGCTTCAATGACTTCCGTAAAGCCTTCGACAGTGTCCCTCTTGACATGTTTTGGAGAGTTCTCGAGAGGTATGGCTGTCCTGGAAAGTTCAGCATCAACATCATCAATCAATGGTGTCAAGCAAGGCTGCACCCTGGCCCCCACAATCTGTGCTCTATATCTTGCTGCAGTATTGGAGGTAGCCAAAAAAGGACAATGAAGCTGTAGGTGTGTGGCTGCGCACCAAGCGCACCTTTTCAATCTGTGCCGTCTGTCTGCCAAAACGAAAGTGGAGGAGGTGTGTGTACATTAACTGATGTATGCTGATGATTTAGCGTTTGTTGCGCATTCCGAAGCCGAGCTCCAACGGACATTCAAAAGCCTCTCTGCAGCAGCTGCGGACTTTGGCCTCACCATCAATGCCTCAAAGACATAAGTGATGTTCCAATCCCCTCCAAGCACTGAATACCATGACCCAATCATAAACTTTAATGGTAGCCCACTACCAACGACAAAGAGTTTCACATACCTAGGCAGCACTGTATCCCACGATGCCAGCCTTGACAATGAGATTAGTAAACTAAGGCTAAGAGATAGGCTATGGCATAAACATGGTGTAAAACTATCAACCAAAATAGCTGTATATCGAGCTGTTATACTACCAACACTGCTGTATTCATCAGAGACCTATATCCTAAACTGACGTCATCCAAGGTTCAACAGAGATAGCTGCGCAACAGCATGGACATACGCTGGTATGATTGTATTTCAAATGAGGACGTGCTGGAATGATGAGTTTGGAGTCCACGATTATGAGGACACAACTGAGATGGATAGGTCAATGTCTTGCGCAAGGATAGTAAACGTCTGCCAAGGCGAACTCTCTATAGGGTACTGAAGTCAGGAAGATGACACATTAGCCGTACCCTCCTTCGCTTCAAGGACACCTTGAAAAGACAGCTAACACTAGCCAAGATCTCTCCTGACAATCTGGAGAAAGTTGCTGTCAAGCGGGCAAACTGGAGGAAACTTGTAAGAGATCGAGTACATGCCGCCGAACTTAACGATATCAGGCAGTGGAGGAGAAGAGAGCAGCAAGACATGCCAAAGCTTCTCGACTCCAAGAAACTGTCAGACCCTAAGCATGCACTGACTGTACCTTCCGCAGCTCCAATAAAATTGACCTGGGGAGTCATGCTAGGAAAACATAATCAGACTTGACTTGAACCCACACACATAGATTGTCTCAGTCATCATCGAAACCGATGGACAGCCATATATATACATTTATAAAATGGACATCTTGATCCTGTGTGTTATTCGAGCGGGCATTAGTTTTTACTAATGCCCGCTCAGATTTGTGAAACCATTTTATAAAACAAATAATGCAAATTACGCGTTCGGTCGTTAGTAAAACTATTGACCCTCGGTAACTTTCTAAAAATCCAAAACACACTCGGCTTTCAGCCTCGTGTGTTTCAGATTCTTAGAAAGTTACCTCGCGGTCAATAGTTTTTATTAGCGACCTCGCTAATGTGCATTATTTGTATAATAAATAACAATGGGTGTAATGTTTATTGAATAGCTCCAGTGTTACAGGAGAAGAACGACACAACTATGGATCTTTAGGACTGTTTAGAGGCGGAGCTTAGCAAGATGCCCACAAATATTTTCAACCAATCTTAAAAATATATGATGTATATTTTCACGAAGTAATTAGTGATTTGGTGATGTACAGATTAATAGGCATCAACAGAAGTCAAAATGCATCTGGGTTGAAGGGCTCGTTTAATGTTCCCGTGAAGAATACTCCGATGATTATTTCATGTACCACTGTACCACTAACCCTGACCTCAACCCTAACCCTAACCCTGTTCTGAACTGAAAACCAAATGGCAACCCCCTAACCCTAACTCTTTGTCTTCTGCGATATTGTCACCGGAGAAAATGTCGGATCACCCTCGTGAATGGTTGGCGTACAGCTGATATTATGCCCTCTATAAAAGTGTTAGACAGGGCTGTCCGTTATCCGCTGTTTTATTTATTTTGGCAGTGGACGCACTAAAAAGGGCAAAATTTTGAGTGCAAACGGCCATTCCTTGGAACTTGAAAGAAGGACTAAAACTGGTGCAGTGTTATATCTGGTAAAAATCACATTAAATATCATTGAGAATTTAAAAATAAATCTGGAATACAGTTGAATGATAATGAAATAAAAGCTTTATGGTTATGGAAGATGCACACTGATATGATAGGTGATATATAGTGCTCAGATTCTTACGTAAAATCACTTGGTATTTATTTTTGTAGGAATAGTAACCTAAGCGCAAGCTTAAAGCCACTGGCTAAAAATGACCATAGTTGAAATATGAGCTTAATAATCCTCCATGCCCTTGTCTTTGCTAAGTTCTTAACATGAAGCCCTGAAAAAGTTGTATTTCAAAATGATGATTTAGTGCTTTAAAAAAGTGAAAATCTACCAGCACTCAATTTGACCGGATTTACCTGCCCATTTTGTATACTTTTGTATTCTAGTGTATTTATCTGTCCGTTTAAACACTACAATGTCATTCAGATATAAAAGTTTGACTTTGTTTGAAATTGAAGCTCTACAGTGTTAGCCTATTACTTTAAACTGGTCAGAAGAACGTTTTATTAAAATCAAATATACTGTATCCTTAACTCTGGAAGACAAAGAAATTTGACTTATTAAGGATAAAACTTTTAAAAGTTTAAAAAGTTATGGTTATAGAATGACAGAGTGCATACTTCTTGTTTCCAAGTGCTGTATTATGTCTCGTGAAATGTTGACCCATGAATTGGGTATAACGTGTAAATTACGCTTGGTTCAATATTTTGGTTGGGCATAGAAACAGTGTTTCTATAGGTCTACGTACAAAAGAATTCATTATACTCATATTGGGTATCGACGTGTGCTCTTTTGTTCTCCCTGTTGTGTGTGACTTAATCATTCCGGCTTTAAAGTACATCGAGTATATAATGATAATACTCAATGATATCGGAACTATTCGATTTTTTTTTTTTTTTTTTTGGTCTTTTAATTTGAAAATGATCGCTTTTTATGCTAAAACACATTATGATAATATCCAAGTGTAGTTTCTGGGGATCAAACAACTTTTTTTTGTAAGTCATAGTATACTATGTGATAGATTAACGAAAAAGTTATTCGGTATTGTCATGACGGATATTAGAAATCCACACCAAGCATAGTGAAAAATGTCTCTTTGATTCAATTAGAATTTTGTTTCAGAATTTGAGGGGCCGTATAGTCGAGCTTTCTTGTTGAGAAGATCATGAGCTGGTCCTGTCGTTTGACTCCCTGTTAGTCACAGTTGTCTAACTATTCTTGAAAGCTGTCCAAATGTTTGTGCTTTTGACCTGGGAGCAATTACGCCTTACCCTTATGGCTTGGCTTAAAGGAAGATGTAGCCAGCACCCAACGGGAATATGTTTAGAAAGCCACTTGCTAACATTTACCACAGTTAAACAAATCTGAGCTACATGATTCCCCATGCTTCCAGTGTCTTTGCAAAGGGCTAAAAATGAAGCCCTGAAAAAATTGTAGTTCAAAATGATTATTTAGTGCTTTAAAAAAGTGAAAATCGTAAGTTGACCAGATTCACCTGCCCATTTCCTCCCATAAACTTACTGTGTGTAGATCTAGGTTATTTTTTACTCGCCCCGAGTATTAATTGTTTATTCATTCATATCTTGCCAGTGGCAGCATAAATTTCCAAACTTTTGTATTCTAGGGTGTTTATTATTTGTCCATTCAAACACTACTATGTAGCTATGATATCAAAGTTTGACAATTTTTTTTTTAAATTGAATTCCACGGTGTTAGCCTATCACTTTAAGAAAACAAATGACATTGTGAGAATTATGGTACATGGTGACAAAGAAAGCCTAAATACTGGGTAGTGGGAGAAACTTACCCTCAGCAATGTCCTATCAATTAGTATTTTTTTTTGTGAAATTTACGTCATTGCGTAGTTGTACTAGTAGGACAAAAAAAAACTATAGGGGAGAAGCTTATTGATTCAAAAGGCACATAGATTAATACAGCGCGATTAACACGCGTCGGGCCGCATGTATTGATCACGTCAGGTCAGTTCAAGGCCAGCGCACGTGGGATTTGATTGGTTGGAAAGAAGTAACCGTTACCCCAAAATCTAAGAAGAATTCCGCACAGGGAGAGATGTTGCATAACATGCTGTTCTTGGCTAAACTGCACCATAATGTAAAGGTAAGAATACATAATATTGTATGATTTTCTTAACCGGTTACATCTTTATTTATGGATGCTTTTGAATATATCTTGATGATGACATGATGGAGGGGAAAGTCATGCGTAAGAAGCCGTTGCTTTGCAATGAAGTTCAGCTTGGAGGGAATAATGAAGTCGATAAATTTGACATTTGTTCTGGAGGATTTAGATGTGAATTTTATTTTGGGGTGAAATACTGCGATTCCCAGAAAAAAAACCGAAGCTAGATTTCATGGCAAATACCCCTTTTTATTATAATAAAAAACTAAAACTACAATTCCATACATTTCAATAAAAGAAATCATTTTATTTAGTCCTGTCAATTTTAGGATGTAATGGATTTCATGCAAGTACGCAAAATTGTGTCACAATCTACTTGTGCTTTGTGTTTATTTTTTTACATTGTTTTAAATATCCATTACCAAGGAAACCATTAAAAAACACTAAAATAATTATAAAATGGGTCAGTAATCATCGTATACCAAATTCAAGCCTTTGAAAGACGGAGCTTTTGATTTGCATAGGTTGCCGTTTTTATTCAGATTTGATCAAGTGGAAAAGAGATGGATAAACATACGGTGTTCACAATTTGGCCGAGGTCATTTGCTGAAGTTACATGCGCAGCATATTTTGATTTCAGGCGCTGACTGCAGCTTTCACCTACCAATTGCTATCACCTGTTTCAGCGCCGTCTTTTTGGATGGCTGGGGTTCTATTTGTGTTTGTTGAAAATCTTTGCAAACCAGCAAAACGATTTTACGGAAAATATGAAACCCAATAACGATGCTAGGGTGAATTAAACACCCCGTCCATAAAGCGAGGGGAAATTGTCTTATTTAGATTTCCAGCCCCTTCTACCGTGGGCGCGCCCGCATTGTATAATCTCTACGCCTTGGAGAAGAAAGAAAAAAGGCTATTCATTGAGTTTATTTCAAATCATTTCGGATTTTCCAGTAACTTTACCAGGACATCATTACGGAAATAGAGCGTATATATTCAATATGTATTGCATGCAGGATATTCTTTGTTAGTTAAGTAATTCTACTTATACTTAGTGACTATACTGAGAGTAGAAGGGAGACTTGGGATAAAATAAGCAAACGCAATACAGAAATATACAATTGCGCACACACATACATAAATACAAAACGGCACAGACACACATGAGCACACCCAACTTGGTCAAGGGCGCACACCACAATCCCTGTTCTACGCCACTAACCCCTTAACATATAAAACATATGAAACATATAACACACACACTGGCATACAGTCACACCAACTGCGAACCGTACAGATGATGCCCACCCGATATTCTGGGGTAAGATTTGTCGCCACTATGCGATTTTGTTCCATGTATTATTTTTTCAGCGATAAGGTAAGGACTTTATTATACTTAGATTTTACTCACATCGAGATAAAGTGCCTGCTGCGATGCAAGGGTGTGGCATGGTGATAGAAATGAGGAGTATGCATTCAAAGTTCTTTGTACCATTTGCTACGCAGGCAATTTTATCGCAATGGGCATAACAGTCGGGCTAGACATTAGCACCCGCCCGTCCACCCATGGCTCGTAATTTTGCTGTTAGGCTGGAAGAAATAGAAAGTCACCATACCAGCTGGCGGGTAAATTCGTTTTGTAGATTTTGACCTAATGCTGTGTACAGATCCCTTTGAATAGATAAATTTCCTTTCAGGCACGTAAGTTTTCAAAGATACCTACCCAACTGGCTAGTTCAAAAATATAGAGATTCAGTCCTAATTACAGTCCAGCTCGAGAATTTCTTTTCAGGAATATTCCAGAATGTTTGCACTATTTTCCTCCCCATTGGCCACAAGGGTTCTACACCTTATGCTTGTGTGAACATTGTGATTGCCATTTGTGATGTATACAAATATATGTGAGAATATGCAGGTCGAAAAAAATGAAATTGATTTAAACCTGAATATTTAAGGTAATTTCAGTTTATTCCATAATATTCTAGAATATTCCAGAACACGTAGAAAAAAAAACTCGAGTAATACTGTACATCCTGCTGAGCGCACTTACATCATGTATGGTCAAGTGCCCTAAATCTGCGCGGGTCCTAATTCTGCAAAACCACAAATTCACACTCAAATAATCATTTAATTGGTATAAAGTTATAGTAAATGAAATAATCATTCACAATTGAACGCTTTTTTTTTTTGAAAATTTGCGCGCAGTTTTCCCGAAATTCGATATTTGTTGATGCGCTCACGCAAACCGTTTCGCCCTAGTTACATAGACAATGCACGTGTGCGCAGATTAAGAAACCCGTGTTTACGCGACCGAGTCGAGTGACGCATTGACAAAATCGTCTCCAAAATACCATAAAAATGAGGGGTTTTTCTTACAATTTTCATGCAGTGGTATTCCTCAGATATGCGTCATTATATGAGAAACATCATTTGGTAACTTTTTATTGATTTGCATGTAATTTTTCGTTGTTAAATGTAGGGTGCGCAGATTTAGGCCCGCAGTGCATACTTCGGCGTTAATCCAGAGGCGGGACCACAGGGAGGCAGATGGGGCGGTCGCCTCCTAAAATTGTCTCATTAATTCTTAACATGCCAGAGGATTTGAACCTCTATGGACTTAATGCGTATTATTTGGTGTAGATCTGCGACTTCGGCACGTTAAGAGTTAAAGAAAATCATGGGGGTTTCACAGTGTAAGTAATGATATTTAGATCTTATACGGACACTTCCTCCTCCTTTCCACCTTTCCTGAGATTTTACACTGGCGACGTCCCTGCCATTGTAAGCGGGTGCCAAGAAGGGCCCAGAACTACAGTAGGGATGGGATCGTTCCCCAAAAAGTGATGAACACGATACACGGCAATTAATTGAGAGGCGAATTTTCGACGGATTACAAGGAGAATCTGACGTTTGAACCCGATATTTGGGAAGATGAAAACAATTCTGCTCCAATAAAAACAAGTGGGACAGAGCGGAAATAGCAACATTTTAGTAGCAGTTATTTTGGATATGTGATTCCCCCATTTAAAATATACAAAGCAATAGAAGGATATAACAAAAGGGCTACCCCTTCATCAAAATTAACCATACAGAACAACGAAGATCACACTTGCCATTCATGAAATGTTAGAAACCGCAATCTTTTTAAAGCCGAAGTGTAGTTTTGGGGATTTTTTGTTATTTGAAAGCTTTATGCCCCAAAGTCATAACCCTGCAATAATAGATTCTGAATGTCTTCAGTTTCTTTTTAATTAGTTAATGAAAAATCTCGGCGGGGGGGGGGGGGGAGACCCCGACATTTCGACTACCACATATTTATATTATAGCATCAAAGGATAAAGGCTTTAAGGTTAATGTGTTATACCTCATCTGATAGAGCAGACTCTACTCTTTTAGATGAGGTATAGCCCATATAACCTTTTAAAACTTTGATGCTATGATGTAAAATATAGCCGAAAATCTCGGGGGGGTTTCATTAATTAATTTAAAAAAACTCAAAAAAAAAAATAAGTTATATGCGTTATACCTCATCTAAAAGAGCAGAGTCTACTCTGAGGTATAACACATGCAACCTTAAAGCCTTTTTAATCCTTTGGATGCTATAATGTAAAATATAGTCGAAAATCTCGGGGGTCCCTTCGAGATTTTTCATCAAAGTGATAGGCCAACATTGTGGAGCTTCAATTTAAAAAATTGTCAAACTTTGATATCTGAGCTACATAGTAGTGTTCAAATGGACAATAAATACCCTAGAATACAAAAGTTTGGAAAGTTACACTGCCAATGGCAAGTTATACATGAATAAACAATAAAACTCGGGGCGAGTTTTATTAACCTAGGTGTACACACAGTAAGTCTATAGGGGGAAATGGGCATGTGAATCTGGTCAACTTACGATTTTCACTTTTTTAAAGCACTAAATAATCATTTTGAAATACAATTTTTCAGGGCTTCATTTTTAGACCTCATTAAAGACACTGGTAGCATGGGGAATCATGTGGCTCAGATTTTTTTAACTGTGGTAAATGTTAGCCAATACCTTTAACTAATAAAAAAACTAAAGACATTCAGAATCTATTATTGCAGGGTTATGACTTTGGAGCATAAAGCTTTCAAATAACAAAAAATCCCCAAAACTAAACTTGGGCTGTAATATATGACTATATAATTCATAAAGGTATGTACATGTCATTATTCAAATTATGGATGGGCATCAATCTTTACAACATCCGTTCCAAATGAATGTGAATTTTGGCATCCCCGTAATATGTACATGTAGACATCAACCATTCCCAGGCAGTTCAGTATCGATCTCGATATCTGCATTCACCCGACGAGGTCGGCCAAAATTTATTGATATCGATATGAGCTTCCGCCAGTTTGAACACCAGACTTTGTAGATCACTCATCGCGGTATAACGCCTCGAACATTCAAAGCAATCCTTATCTCAATATTGATGGACACAGTGACTGCGTTACGTCAGAGCCTCATGAAGGGCTTGCCGTGTTATCTCATCAAGGCTGCGACTAGTCCACTGCCTGGACTGTTTTGTCTACCGCACACATGTTATCACTAGCACACGCGTACATTACCATGCATCGTACGCAGGCAGGCGGACGTATCACTGGGGAAAGCGCCTTCAGTGGGGAAAGCGCCTTCAGTGGGGATATCGCCTTCAGCGGGCATAGCGCGTTCAGTGTGGCAAGTGTATGTTTTGCCGGTGCGCGACGTAGGGGAATGAATACGATAAAAAAAGACCAGTATCTGGTCTAGGCTGCAACTCGTAGGGGAATTTTAGCCAACCGTATAGGTTGTAGGGATGGGAAAATGATCTTCCGTAGAGGGTTTTGACAATTTTTTTAAAAAATGTTCTTAAATCCTCAAAGATTTTGTAAGAACTCTTTAATTCGCCTGTGGACATTATTTGGGTAAATTCATTGTCCAAGTGGGTCACTATATCGTATAATTATGAAAAGCGTGACGCGCGGATGCCGCAGTAAAAGGTGATTAGAACATTAACTTTCTCAACTGAAAAAAATCTCTTTTACTAAGGTTATTTTGTAGGGGAAAACTTAGTTACTTAGGGGAAAAGTGGATTTTTTTAGGGAAAACATAGTTTCGTAGGGGAAAAGTGGCGTCCGTAAGAGAAAATACGTATGCGACGGAGGGGGAATTGAGAATTGTGAGTGGCAGTGGCAGCCCTGGATCTCACCTTCCAGCGGATTACTGCACAATAAGAGATCGTATTTCCGTTTGATAACTGAAGTAATGTGAAATTTTGTACATGGAATAAATTTATAGATAAAAATTTTAACTTTGAGTATGTTGACCAAAGGTCAAAGTTCACAGTTCATTGCATATGTATGATGTAGGCTATTTGTATCTGGCGATCGGATGCTATGCTTTGCGTTGCCTTTCTTTTCATTTTACAAGGGAATGATTTTAGAAGATCGAGACAAAAAAAATAGATTATTTCTACTAGACCGGCAGCCCAGAGGGTTTTATTCAAACCATCAAGGTACCAATATCTGACCACAGGAGCATGTGTAGAGTAACGAGCTATATACAGATATCCATTTCTGCCGGAGTCTATCCGTTGCGTTTGGCCCCTGGGGGACCTTAAAGGGGGCCAAAATTTGACTTCTATATATATAGTCTTCTATTTAGGAAACAGACTCGATAATGAATTAATTGGGATTTCAGTCGCACTAACCAGCTGTGTGCCTTCCTACTCAAATCTTTCTTGTATATTTGGGTAAACAATACAATCGTTCATATGTAATTTCGGTTCGTGGCTCGTAATTGTGACTATATAATCTTCAAACTTTTTGAAATTAGGGTGCAGAAAATTATCATGTAATTTTCAGAATATTATACAATTTCTTATAAAACATATAAACACTGAACTAAATGCAGATTTACTTTAACAGAGCGCAATTATAGAAATACCAATTATTTGAGCACGTTATTGGAAAGAAAATTTGACTAAAGAGAATTACTACCCCCCTCAGCCAGAAAGAGTCTTTTTGCAACACCGTTGGCGATCGGAATAGTCGTCCACCGATCCATGACGAAAATATCACTTTCTCTTATTGTTTTATTGGTTAGAACATTCTTTTCCAACAAAATGATATCATAAAATAAAACCGGTATTTATTCATATTGGCCTTTTTGAAATCAAGGGGGCATTTCCGCTGAGTCAATGTCGTTCCCCAAATTCGATCCACGAACAGCATTATTCTCGCGACAGTAGGTTTGGGCCATAGCAGCACAATTTCAATGACAATGAAAGGGCCAGCGATATGCCTATTGTCTGCCTGCCATAATCTCTATGGAACTCCGCATTGAGGAGAAAATTCTTGGTGTCAGTGGACGGCTGGCATGTACAGAATCGGGCAAATTTGGGCCCATCAACATTGGCTCAGAAAAAATGGCGCTAAGGACCAAATGCCTTATTCAAAATAACAATGAAGCATGGTATCATTTTTTGGACGAAAAGATGTCTCTAACTAATGACATTAACAGTCAAAGATCATTTTGCGCCGATGATGTTGAAGAAATTAACAATGGTGCAGGTGTTTGCATTCTCTGTAGCACCCTGTGATAAATTTTGCATTTTGGACTTTTCACCTTTAATGTGGGGTCATCAATGGGTCATGTGTAAAATATAATTATGCAACTAAAGTAGATATAAGTTTAATCTTTCATGTCATTTTACGAAGATTTTCATCAGAACAGCACAAGATACAACAAATTATTTCGAGATTACTTCTATATTTTTTGATGATTTCTGGCGAAGTGTCCTTTAAGTTCAAAGGCCTATAACTTTTGAGTGATATCACACATTTGACTATACAAGGTACCTAGCCGTTGTTCCCCTAGGCGTCTTATTTACCATCCTATCGGGTCGATATTGAGATGTGGCGTGGGTTGCAGCCGAAAACTTTCATTTTCGGTCCGTGCTCCCGTACTACGACGAGGTGTCGGCACCAAATTTATCTGGATATCGGATATGAGGCTTCCGCCAGTTGAACACCAGACTTTGTAGATCCTCATCGCGGTATAACGCCTCGAACATTCATGCAATCCTTATCTTGAATATTGATGGACACAGTGACTGCATACGTAAGAGTCCATGAAGGGCTTGCCGTGTGATTCTCATCAAGGCTGCGGACTCGTAGGGGAATTTTTAGCCAACCGTATAAGGTCTGTAGGGCATGGGAAAATGATTCTCGTAGAAGGTTTTTTTGACATTTTTTTAAAATGTTTCTTAAATGACTCAAAGATTTTGTAAGACCTCTTAATTCGTCTGTGACATTATTTGGGTAAATTCATTGTCCAAGAGGGTCACTATAACCCTATCGATAATTCTGGAAAAAGCGGAACGCGCGGATGCCGCAGTAAAAAGGTGAGTTAGAACACAACTTTTCTCAATTGAAATAAATCTCTGTTTACTAAGGGTCTATTTTGTAGGGAAAACTTAGTACTTAGGGGAAAAGTGGATTTTTTTAGGGACAACATAGTTTCGTAGGGGAAAAGTGGCGTCCGTATGGAGAAAATCACGTAATCGATGGAGGGGAATTGAGAATTGTGAGTGGGCAGCCCTGGATCTCACCCTTCCAGCGGATTAACTGGCACTAATAAAGAGATCGTAATTTCGTTTGATTAACTGAAGAATCGTTAGACTGACTTTCAGAAAGACGCTATATTAGCACTGGGAAGACTCGTTTAAAAAAAATTGTGAACTTTGCTATCTGAGACATAGTCTGACAGGTGTTTTGAATGGACAACTAAACCCTTAGATACACAAAAGTTGGGCAGTTATGGGCTGCTTCAGTTTCAACTAGTAAGGCAGAAATGTCAGATACAAATTGCGCACATTAATTTTCCTATCAGGCGATAGGGAAATTCTGCAACACGGCGCTATGGGGAAAAGTTTTGGAATGGTCCTTTCAATGATTTTTACTTTTTTAAAGGCACTTAATTTTTTCAGGGCTTCATTTTTAGACGCATGGTCAGAGACCACTGTAGCATGGGGAATCCTGCAGCTCAGATTTTTTGAAACTGGAAACACTGTTATCAGTGCGCTTTAATGACAATTTTGTTACATGGAATAAATTTATACCCAAAATTTTAAGTTGAGTTGTTGACCAAAGTCAAAGTTCAGCAGTTCATTCATATGCATGATGTAGGCTATTTGTTCTGGCGATCGATGCTATGCTTTGCGTTGGGCCTTTCTTTTCATTTTACAAGGGAATATTTTAGAGAGATGCGAGACAAAAAAATAGATTTGGTCGAATATTATTGAGTTTCCGCACAGAGAGTGTCGCAATTAAAAATTTAGTTCAATATGTGTGTTTTTAAAATATATTATTTGTTTATATCATTCTTCGATGTGCTTGGATATCGTGCGGAATTGAATGGAAGTAGCTAATTCCTTATATTCTTCATACAATAATGACGTTCGTCCTTTGCTTCGTCTATGTTATCTATGTGGATCATGACGAAATGTGTTTGGTGGCATCACCAAACCGGAAGCTAAACATCGGATCTTACCGTAAGCCAACATGGGCGCGTGATGAGGCGAAATCATTGGGGATCAAAAACGAATGAGTCCAAATATATTGGGCGGTGGGAGGTCGAAACTAAAACATAATACAGACATTTCTCAATACAGAGTGTTTTGAAAAAGGGAACCAACTTCCACTGCAGTAATATACAATCTAATTAACATAATTAGTTTATTGAGCAAATATGTCATTGCTAAGATGATTTAATATCTTCTATTTGCTACCACACTTGTTATCAATTCCAATATTTCAAATGATAATGTTAAAATTCCATTAAAATTTAGTTCAATATGTGTGTTATATATTATTTTTTATATTCATTCTTCGATGCTCTTGGATAGTGCGGAATTGATCGAAGTAGCTAATCCTATATTCCTTCATACACAATATGACAGTTCTCGCTTTGCTGTCTATGTTTATCTATGTGGATAATGACGATAATGTGTTTGGTGGCATCAGCCAAACCGGACTACACGACTATGGATCTTACGTAACCAACAATGGGCGTGATGAGCGAATCATTTGGGGATAAAAACGAATGAGCCAATTATTGGGGTGGGGGTCGGAAACAAACATAAATACAGACATTTCTCAAACAGAGTGTTTTGAAAAAGCGGAACCCAAACTTCCACGCAGTAATATACATCTAATTAAACATAATTTATTTTATTGCAATATGTCATTGCTAAGATGATTTATAAGTCTCTATTGCTACCACACTTGTTATCAAATTTGCAAATATTTCAAATGATAATGTTAGAAATTCCATTAAAATTAGTTTCAATCATGTGTTGTTATAATATTATTATTTATACTTCATTCTTCGATGTCTTGGATTATGTGCGAATGTCGAAGGTAGGCTACTTCCGTACATTCCTTATAGCAATATATGACAGTTTCGTCCTTTGGTTGTCTATGTTTATCTGTGTGGATAATGACGATATGTGTTTGGTGGCATCAGCCAAACGGAACTACAATCGACTATGGATCTTACGTAACCAACAATGGGCCGTGATGATCGAAAATCATTTGGGATCAAAAACGAATGAGCCAAATTAATTGGGGGGTGGGGGTCGGAGAAACATAAATACAGGACATTTCTCATACAGAGTGTTTTGAACAAGCGACAACGCCAACTTCCACCAGTAATATAGCAATCTAATTACATAATTATGTTTTATTGGCAG
>JZLH01S0242302.1:11183-21468 GCA_001188425.1 Eucidaris tribuloides | reverse complement strand
GCTTACCACACTTGTTATCAATTGCAATATTTCAAATGATAATGTTAAAATTCCATTAAAATTTAGTTCAATATGTGTGTTATATATTATTTTTATAATTCATTCTTCGATGTCTTGGATATGTGCGGAATTGATCGAAGTAGCTATTCCTTATATTCCTTCATACACAATATGACAGTTTCGTCTTTGCTCGTCTATGTTTATCTATGTGGATAATGACGATAATGTGTTTGGTGGCATCAGCCAAACCGACTACACGACTATGGATCTTACGTAACAACAATGGGCGTGATGAGCGAAATCATTTGGGGATCAAAAACGAATGAGCCAAATTATTGGGGTGGGGGTCGGAACAAACATAAATACAGACATTTCTCAATACAGAGTGTTTTGAAAAAGCGGAACCCAACTTCCACCAGTAATATACAATCTAATTAAACATAATTTTTTATGCAAATGTCATTGCTAAGATGATTTATAAGTCTTCTATTTGCTACCAACTTGTTATCAAATTGCAAATATTTCAAATGATAATGTTAACACTTTGGGTGCTGGGCTATAAAATCCAGGTGTTAACCAGGGACTGGATGGTTTCGACTAATGTGCATAACCTTTCCAAATTGTACGATTTCTGTAAAAATCGCAAATGCTATCAAGACAATATCATTTTAACTCATTTATTTAAGTTCATTGTGTTTTCATTTTACGATAAATGTCATTAGTAGGAACTCAGTGACATTTGTCATTCGAAATAAAAGATATGGATCGATTGTCTTCTCGGCGAACAGGTTCCCGATAGTACTGACGTGAAGTCAACCCTGGCGAACAGGTTCGCCGAAAGCACTATCAAAGTGTTAAAATTGCTTGCGCACAAGAGTTGGATCATCAACACGGTCACAGATTCGTTATCAATGAGACCTCCAACTCAAGGCTCTAGCAAATTTCATTGGGTGGGGGTCAAGCACACCCCAAACCCCCAAAATGACACAGTAGTAATCAAGACAGATGTACAGTATTAAAACATCATAATCTCTTTGAATACTCTGCTCAAAATATTTCAGATGCTATGAAATTTGGCGATGTTTCAATGGCAATGCTTAAAGAGATGGACGGGCACACTAGGACCGACAATCGGATTTAAAAGATATTCCTCAAAGCAATTCTCCAAGGGTTTATAGAATTTTCGCACAGGCGAAGATCTACATTTATTGACCTAGACATCGCCTTATGAGGAAAATCTCGGTCGTATGCGAGAGCCGTGGAGACTGTGTCTACTTCTACTCCTTTCCTATCGCTGATCCGCTCTCAGCAGTCGGCTACCATACCGACTGCAAAGGCTGTAGGCTGGTTTGGGCACGGAGGTGGCACATCTCGGAGGTAACAGGGCAGGTCACATCTAAGGCGGTGTGAGACTAAAAGTTGAGTGCAATATCGTCGGTATAGAACCAGTAGGGCGTTAATGCAAAATACATTGACAACCAGAAGGGCGTTAATGCCATTGACTTTGTACAGTGATAACGCCCTTCTGGTTCTCAACAGGTTCTGCGTTAACGCCCTTCTGGTTCTATACCGACGATATGTCATTGCTAAGATGATTTATAAGTCTTCTATTTGCTACCACACTTGTTAGCAAATTGCAAATATTTCAAATGATAATGTTAAAATTCCATTAAAATTTAGTTCAATATGTGTGTTATATATTATTTTTTATATTCATTCTGCGATGTCTTGGATATGTGCGGAATTGATCGAAGTAGCTATTCCGTTTATTCCTTCATCAAAATATGACAGTTCGTCCTTTGCTTGTCTATGTTTATCTATGTGGATAATGACGATAATGTGTTTGGTGGCATCAGCCAAACCGGAACTACACGACTATGGATCTTACGTAACCAACAATGGGCGTGATGAGCGAAATCATTTGGGGATCAAAAACGAATGAGCCAAATTATTGGGGGTGGGGGTCGGAAACAAACATAAATACAGACATTTCTCAATACAGAGTGTTTTGAAAAAGCGGAACCCAACTTCCACCAGTAATATACAATCTAATTAACATAATTATGTTTATTGCAATATGTCATTGCTAAGATGATTTATAAGTCTTCTATTTGCTACCACACTTGTTATCAAATTGCAAATATTTCAAATGATAATGTTAAAATTGCTTGGCGCACAAGAGTTGGATCATCAACACGGTCACAGATTCGTTATTCAATGAGACCTCCAACTCAAGGCTGTAGCAAATTTCATTGGGGTGGGGGTCAAGCACACCCTAAACCCCCAAAATGACACCAGTAGTAATCAAGTACGATGTACAGTATTAAAAACATCTAATCTCTTTGAAACTCTGCTCAAAATATTTCAGATGCTATGAAATTGCGAGTTTTCTGCAATATTACAGGTGGCGCACGCGAGTATGAAGACATTCCCAGCAATTCCAACGGAGTCTCTTTATTGCCAGAATTCTCATAAACCCGTGATCAACCGTGGGGTTGTTCCCTTTCTTCTTCTTCTAGTGCCATCCGCTCTCAGCAGGTCGGCTACCATGGATCAAGGGCGTAGGCTGGTTTGGGCACGGGGAGGTGCACATCTCGGGGAGGTGGAACAGGGAGGTGCACATCTTAAGGCGGTGGAACTAAAGTTGAGAAAATCAGGCGTTGAAAGCAAAGAAAGGGGGTGCAAATTTCGTTTTTGCTATTAGGGTGGAACTCCTATAGCTCTGCGGGGGGTGCACGAGCACCCAGTGCACCCCCCCCCAGCCTACGCCCTTGGGATCACCACATTTCCCAATCGTGTGCCTCCCTCGCATTCTCCATAACTCAGCCTCAGCCACTCCGCTGCACTCCACTCCACTGAGTACGTAGTCGCCCTCGTCCTCTCTTTCCATTAAACCTTCCTTCCAATAGCACTCTCTGAATACCATTTGTTCTTATAATATGCCCGAAGTATTTGCATTTTCTTTTATAATTGTATGCAGTAATTGTTTTCTCTAAAAACTCAATAAGATTTTCACACTTTTCGGTTTTTGTACAAGTTGCCTGCATATATAAAACTAATAATTTATAAAAGCGCGTTTTCGTTTTTTAATCCGAATTTACACCTCAACCAACTTTCCAACAATATATACTAAAAGAAGTGAGCAAAAGTATGTCAGCCAGTCAAAGCCATAATTGCGCAAGGCGTCATTTGAAAGGTTTAATTACACTCTAAATTCGTTATAATTTCCCTCTTACCTCCGTCCTCCTATGATAAATTCTTAAACGGATGGACAACGTCACATAATGGGCGTCAAATGAAAGATATCATAATAATTTGGCCAATGATTATCCATTCGTGGAGCATAATTTAAAAAATTTCAAAAACTATCGAAATTTCTTTTTTTAGGATTTTAGTACACATCGCGCCGAATTCCACGTTCACAAAAAATAATACAACGCTTTGGCGTTTTGCAAACGATTCACCACCTCCAGACCTGCTCGCACAAATATGTATACTACCACACCGAACCACCACAAAGTATGTCAGCAGGTCAATGTCGTCTGCGCCCAAGGTCACTGAACTTTCGAATGACCCGCTAAAATCACATAACTCTCTCACCTTATATTGGTTTTCCTATCGATAAATCTTAAACGGATACGTGGTTTCTACATAATGGGCCGCGTCAAGCAATCACTCAAGGGTCATATCTGTCAATGAGATCATCGTCAGGTGATCAGATTGTGATAAATTTAAACCCTCACTTTTGGCCAAAACTATCAATTTTTACATTTTTTCGCGATTTTGGTAAAAGTGGTCTCGAATATGTGTCAAAGTTAAAATTTTACTAAAACGCTTTCGGCGGAATGACATTCTTATAATAATAATAAACTACAAACATGACCAAAAAGAGTATGTTAGCAGGGTCAAGCCTCTTTCCGCCAGGTCACTAAGTTACAATGACCTTCCTGCCTCATTTACGTATTTCCCGCTTATATATTGGTTTCCTATTATAATATTTTTATAAAAACGGCATATTTTGCAAACAATGGGGTTATATGATATAATATATCACTCCCATACTACCCGTATACCCTCCATCTTATATACTAATATTAATATATATATATCAATCATTTTGTGCAACGATACCATTTAGGTAATTTGAAACATTTGAAGCCCCTTATTTTCCCGCGCCAAAGAGCTCTCACCCCAACCTCCTTCACATTTTTTTCGCATGTTGTTATAAACTGCCGCTCTGCTGTTGTAATTTTTGTTACAATAATATCCTCGCCGGTCCTCTACTATGAGAAACGATATTTTTTTTTTTTATATATATAATTTTGAAAATGTTATCCAACATCCACTCTCCACCGCCATCGCTTGCGTTTGCCAGAGGTTTATTTTTTTTTCACCTATGTCTCAGCACCCTCTCTTTCTGCTGCGTATGTTGTCTATCTGAATATGTACTGCGTTATGAAATGACTGTTTGCAGACTTGTGCATCAGGGATTAGGCCGCAGAGACAGGCAAAGAAGCCAATATATGACCCTCTCATTCGATGATATTTATGAAGTTTGTCATACACAATGGAAATTCCGTTAGTTCAAATGGAGGACCAGACAAAATTATCGTACGCCTTGGATGTGTAACAAATGATACGTCAAATAAGATCCTATGAACCAGCCAACTCCGCCTTTGTCGGTCGTGCACGCCTCCGCTACCGAACACAAAAAATCCGCTGACTCTGACGCGCTAACCCGCATCCTATGTTTCGTCTACTGTGGGCCCACACCCCCTCTCTGCTATCCCCTCTGATCGGTACACACCGGGTTGTGCGCTCGCCCTTATAAAATATAAGATTTCATTGTTAAAGTAACTGATTCCTTCGTGCATAAAGTGCGCTTGTGTTTCGTGTGGGTGTGGGTTCCGCTTGGTGAGCGCATTGTGTGTTGAATCGTGTTACGTTATGATACGCACAATTGTATTGCATATACGCCACCATGTGTATTGCGCGCGTGTAATGTATATTGTATGGTGTATGTGCCTGTCTGACATTTGTACACATGAGTACTCGCTATTTTGTGCTTTGTGGTTTATGTGTGTGTTTCTTGTGTTTTGTTGGTGTGTTGTGGTTGTGTGTGTGTGTGTTGTATGTGTCCCTCGTTGTGCCTGCTGTTGCTGTGTGTGTGTGTGTGTGTGCTGTGTGGTGTGGTGTTGTGTGTGTGTGTGTGTGTGTGTGGGCGGTTCTGTGTAGTGTTGCTGTCGTGCTGTGTGTGTGTAGTCGTGTGTGTGTTGTGTGTGTGCTTGTTGGAAGCATACGTTCTTGATCGACCCATCCTAGACCAGATGATCAATCAACCCCCTCTACGTCGTCGCACGCGTCCCTCGCTCTAATACTCGCCACTGAACTAGTCCACTCGCTGCGCTTAACATTAAGACAGCATCCTAAGATCCTCCACATTCAGCCTCACCTGTCCTCCTAACATTTTTTTTTTTCTCCTTTCTCTTTTTATTTTAGCGATTCTTGTGCAAACTGACACCTACGAAGCTACAAACATCCCAGGCTTCAACAAAAACACAATATACATAATAATTACTGGTGATTTTAATGAAGAAAAAAATAATGAAAATAGGTTTATCTATCAGAAACGGTATATCGCCACTAAATCACATGACATTTAGAAAATACTGTCCCACAATATATAATCTCACGTATATGGTATAGAATGATTTATCATAATGGTTTAATAGTTCTTTTTCAAATATTGATGATAAAACTTGAACTCTACATTAACTCTTCTTCTGAGCAAAGAAAAATCATCTGTAAATTTTACTATTAGAAAGTGGATCAATATGATTTTATCGTTTTAGTTAAACAAAACATTTTCGTCAAGAATAGTGGCACTGACACCATTTTCCCTAGATTGAATAAATTCTCAATACGCACCCGCAGGCTCCTCAATTCGCATCAGTACCATTTATTCAAGTTTTTTGTTATATATAGCAATGGACAAGGACAATGGAGCACGTTGGTGGGGTGCATGTGAACGACTGCCATGGTTCCCTGGTCTCTTTTCGGGTAATGATTTCCGATTAAGCAAACAAAAAAACCCAAAGCATTGTGGTGAGAGCATATTTGGATGTCGATGGAAGAAATCAACTATGGACCAGTCTATGCATGCACAAAGTGGAGTATCATGTCCTTGAGACAGCGGGCGGATCCGAGAATTTTGAAATAGGGGGACACGAAAACTTTGTCCGCTGCGTACGCCGCACAGTGAGCGCGAAGGCGCGCGCGAAGTCTCCTTGCATCGGAGTTCCAGGCGCCCTGGAAGCTTTACGATTCTTAAATACATCTCTCTTTGGTTCTCACTTTACCTTTTAGTAACGGATCTCCATACCAGCGCCAACCATCCACTATCTCCTTATCCTCCTTTTACTTCCGTATTGTAGATACTCATGATTTGACCAGACTGTCTCCTAAATCACCACTGAGTCCACATTTAATTCGCTGTTTACTGTTAAAGACGAACAAGGTAAACCTAACTATTTTATTTTCCTTTCTTCCGATGGGAGCTTCAATTCAACACCACCTTATCATTTTACATAATACCAGCGCTTAATTGCGCACTAAACAATCATCCTACTTTTTTTTTGTTTTCTATTTTTTTTTTTTTTTATTCGACCGCGGTTTTTTTTTGTGTTTTTTTCGAATATAAAAGTTTAGGAATGTTTTGCTGCCCTGGCCAAGATAGCATGAATTTACATCAGCCGTTGAAATTTCCCACTGCAGTGGAGTATGAAATTGCCTAGATCTACAACACAGTAGCCTGATGCGGAGGAAATAGGCAGGGTGAAATACGCAGTCAACCTAAACACTCATAATTTTCCACTTGCTATTAAAGCACTAAATAATCATTTTGAAAATACATTTTTCAGGACTTCCTTAAACTTTAATCAAGGACATTTAGCAGCGTGCGGGGACTATGTGGATTGTAGTTTACATTTCTCCTGTGGAAACTGTCGGTCATTGTATACTCGCTGTCTTTAACTAAATGTTTCTCAAACACTTGCTGCATACCAATGTATTTTGTGTTTATGTTGCTTGCCTAATTTCCTACGCACGATCATCATCACCATACTCCCACTTCTGATCTTCGTTGGCTAATCATCCTGTCACTCTATTAATCATTATCATTATTATCGTCATCGTCTCATTCTTTGATCAAAACAATCATGATGATAGCTCCACACCCTCACCTCTTCCATGCAGATTTTATACACGTCTATAAAAACGAATTTTCTCAAACTAGTACGTTGACTATTGACATGTACTTTAAACTTATGGGCTGCCTGCTTCCCTCATAAAATATCCGGCACATCCACCTTAATATCATCAGCTCAGTTTCCCTGAAATTAAATAACAAATCATTATGCAGACCAATACTTAGCTTTACAATATAGTGAATGTCTAAAATGAAGTACAATGTATCCCTTTCATTTGTTTCATGTTGTGTTTATCTGCTTCAGTCAAAAATGCATTTTTCTCATTACATGTATCAAACATGAATTATCAATGTTGCTGATTATGCAGAAATCGAATTAGAATGCTCAGAAATTAAATCTAAACTTCAAATTACATTTTCCTTTAAAATTGTCTTTTTATGGTATAACTCCAGAATTCAAAGAGGGGGGAGTGAGGCCGGGACGAGGGTGAGTGGCGATGTCTCTAGAACATCTCGCACTTCTCCAGAAAAATAAGTCGAAAAAAATGTCTAATTAGTTGACTTTTGACACCTTTTCTCTACAATTCTTTTTACAATACAGCGCAAAAATATTGTTGGTTTTGGATATATTGATATTACGCTGTTGAAGATACACACACAAAAACGTTTCATTCTCATCATAATACGATTGTTTGTTTATTTGACATTGCATCTATGTATCATTTGTAGTGTTATTCAGTCCCATGTCCTTGCATTCATCTTCATCTTCTAGTCTACTATAGACCAGCGTTTTCAACCAATTGGTACTACACTAGTTCGTTGAATCAAGGGGAGGGCCTTACGCAATATGGTACTCGATTTCAAACACCAATGGAGGTCAATGTTTTATAGATGAATCAATCAGGCAAGGAAGACTGAATTTAAATGATGCTCAGCTGTCAATACTTTATTAATAGAGCTACGGGCCGTAAAGTAAAAAACTGTGTATGCTAGCTTATCACATAAAGTGGTACTGGCCCATATGCCATACAAAAACTCCGCGTGGGAGATATGAGGGTACTGGCAGAGAATGATATATCATGATGAGAGAAACGAACTCGACGCGACGACGATGATGATGGATGATGTATGTATGATGATGAATGAGTGGCTTGGTAATTGTACATTACGTGATGTTTGCTAGAAACAACAGAAATAACAATACATAACATGTTTCACTGGCCAAACGCCCTAGAGAAGATTTTAGGCAAAACAATACCAACGTGAGAATATATGATGGGATCAAAAGCAAGTGCTGGTACAGTTCATGAAGCAGTAGCTCTTCGCATTATTTGGTGTAATTTGCAGCATTCTGTTTATGTCCGCCATTTAACACGAGTATCTCCCATTACCAGATACGTGACGTAAATTTTAATATAGAATATTGATAACATTGAATTTTGTTAGATTATTTCCACATTTATCAGGAGATATCCCGTCGCAAAGTGATCAGGAACTTATAACTATAAAATTATGAAACGGGGTTAGGCTGTGATAGTAGTTCAAGGATTGCTATATGGGTTACCGGTGTTGCATCGTTGCTCTCGACCGCCAACCCACTTTGATATTATATGTAACAATAGGCCATTTAAACCACGTTGTGAAATATATTTGTTGGTTGCCTTCTGTATGTGTAGCTACAGCTATAAATGTATTGCTATAGGTGGTATATGGTTATATTATGTAATGTTAAAACCCTTTCTCGTTTACACAAACTCAATCCAAGTTGAAAGCATGAATTTGAATTAAAGAATGTTACCGCCCGATTACCTGCTCGTGAGACCATCTCGTACTCAGAAGACATGATAGCCTGATCCTGTGCATGGACTTCTACACTCCTTATTCCTTTTATATGCACAGTATTCTGCTCTCACCACCACAGAACAAACACCAATCCTTAGCGATAAGCACTTGTGACATAAAACAATATCAAGAAACCTCCACTGACGTGCAACACATTAAATAAATAATAATACATCACCTACGTGTTCGATATGTTAAAAGCAATTTAAAGCTACATGCATCTGCGACTGCCACCAAACTTCGTGAATTGAATTTTTTCAACCAGGAAAATGTTTATGTTTTTCGACCGACACTAAACTTTGTGATTGAAAGAGTAAAATCAATTGCACTCTAGATATCCACATGGTACGAATATGTAAGTGTAATTCACATGTAGTTAATCCGAAAAGTAGTTGTAGTTGTAGAGTCTTTTCTTTGCCATGGAGAAAGACTTAACACACGTCTCGACACACACCGCGAAAGAGTATAAATGATTTTGGCCGTAATAGCTGAGTTTAAAACTCATCATGCAAAAGGCCCACAGCTCGTCTATTCGCAATTCAATTAGAGCACTATACAATAATATAATTTGTTTCTTTGTCAATTAAAAACATCCAAGTTTCATGTTCTTTTTATCGTAAATGACCTTTTGGTCTCCTCTTCCATGACAGTTTGAAACACACCACTACGAAAAAAGTTTAAATCCAGGGAGTTTGTGCGCAAAATGATGTTTTAAGTCATTTCATGATTCCGCCAACCCTATATTAACATGCAACTGACATAAGGAATCAGGTATCCTTTACACAATTGTATTGAAATGAACAGTATCTAATGTGAATTTTTTATTCTTATCCTGCTTCAAGGACGGCTTAAACTTTGCCATATCACTTTAAAGCCTTCTTGCTCAGTACATATTATGAGAAAGGTTAGATGTTGTTTAACTATTATCAAAGTTTATCAAAACTGTATATCAGTTCGATAAGCTTTCCAAATATCTTTTATTTGACACAGCTTACTGTAAAATCTACCTACTCGGTCCTCGTACAAGACAATTATTAGTGCTATAAACCAATAAACGCGGAAACTTAATGTTTATTTAGAGTCATGAACTTCTAATGAACTTCCTCATCCTTGTTGAGTATTTCAGGGCGTTTTAGTAAATATTAACTTTAATTTCAGGTGCAATTGTTACCAAGCCGCGAAAAAATGTAAAAAAATTGATAGTTTTGCACCCCAAACATGAGGGCTTGAAGTTGT
>JZLH01S0242257.1:15179-28845 GCA_001188425.1 Eucidaris tribuloides | reverse complement strand
GAGGGAGAGCTCACTTCCATAGCGTTTGTGTACTGTATGTTCTATCGTTGCAAGCATCATAGATACTATGCATGCATGCACTGGTTGCACGTATGCTCAATGGTATCGATACCTGTCGTGCGTGCGACGTGGGTGGCGTGTCATTCTCCCGTCGGCACAGACTTTTACGTGTCAATGCAGCGCGGCCGCGGCGTGGGTACACGGGGCAGGGATGTTAGGCAGCCCAGCTCGATCGAGGCCTCTTAATCTTGCGCGTAGGAGGATTCATGCATGAAACCGAACGTCATTAAAACGACGAAAGAAATCCTTCCGCGGATATTATGTTGTCCTGACTGGCTCAGGCTATGAGCACGGAGTTAGGACAGAGAGCCACCAACTCCTTGCTCTGCAGAGTGTTTGTAAATTGTAGCATATTGTCGAAATGGCATCTGGTTGCAGGAAACTTGTTACCAATAGGCCTATTTGCGATAAGGCCTATAATCGGATGAAATTAAACGTGTATAATTCGAAATTATTGCTAAATTATGTTTTAAAACAATGCCAATCTTATATTAATTCATATATTTTGTTATTATTATATATGCAATTTTGATGCAAGTGTTCACATGTAATATATGTTATTCTTGTTCAAAAGTGAAATTCATTCATTCATTCATTTCATGAAGAGAAAATTAGGGACGGGTTAAACGTCGTTGGTTTGGGGGGTTTTTTGTTCGAGTTTATAATGTCTTGTACAAGAACGTACAGTGCACTCTCGATAAAGAGAAGTCGTCGGGTCCAATTTGTTCTTTAGATCTATATTTGTGTTGCAAATACGTTAAAATACAAAGGAAATCCAAGATATGTGGCCAGAGATTTTACTTCGTTATAATAAAATTTTGTTATATCAGTATTCTTTATAACGAGAGTGCACTGTAGGCCTAGAATCTATATGGGATAGTAAATGTATTTCTTTTTCATTGTGTGCGTTGTTTTCAATCTTTGTCATTCTTCCGTTTCGGGGAGATTATTTTTTTTTGCTGTTGTATGTAGAGCTTATAAATGAGTTAATGCCAGGGATGAAGGACTCGAGGCCGGCCTTGGCCTCGAGGCCGACTTTGCCAATCCTCGGCCTCGTAATCCCGTGACTCGGACTCGTCCTCGTACCATGCGGCCTCGGAGATTTGGGTCGAGGCCGGGTCGAGGCCGGGTCGAGGCCGCAAGATTTTATATAATGTGGTGAACCTAAGAATAAACCCTGTTTGATTTGTTTGGACAATTCAACGAATAGACCCCATGCCAAAAAGAATTATGGAACTCCTAATATAGCTTAAAGCTAAGACTTAAGTAGATCTAAATTCACTTCTGATCGATGGATATGACTTTATTTTACCCAGCTCGTAAGTTTCGCATAATTATATCTGGGTCAATGTTTCTCTATGATGTCGCTGCTCTATAGATCTACTGCAACAAGACAGGCACGGTGAAAGCCGAGGCCCGTTTATTAGCTGAATGCCAGGGGGGGGGGGGGGTATTCAGATTTGGCTCCGACGGGGGTGTGCCGCTGAAATCGAAAAACCCGACCCTTTTTTAAGGGTCATTTTGGCGGAAAATGGTACCTATTATTAAGGGTTTTTATTAAGAAAAGTGGCATTTTTTTAGCATTTTAGCGACGAAATAGGCGAAAATATCTAGTGGAAATCGTAAAATTTCACTGAAATCATGACCCATGTTTAAGGATTTTTTTCCAAAAAAACCGGACCCATGTTGAAGGATTTTTTGCGAAAAAGTCACCTATTAGAGCGGCACACTCCCGTTTACCTTAGTACTATGTAGGCGAGTACCCCCCCCCCCCCCCGGGGCTGAATGTTCCGAAGACATTTAGATCTAGTCATTTACAATTAGATCTACAACAAATATTGTTTACCTCAAAGTCAAGAGCTTTTGCTTTATTTTGTTTTAATTTTTTCCAAATTGATAAATGCAGGCCCGCAAAGCATATTATGTGGATGGGAATTATGTATGTATGGATGGGGGGCGGGGGGGGTACTCGCCTACATAGTACTAAGGTAAACGGAGTGTGCCGCTCTAATAGGTGACTTTTTCGCAAAAAAATCCTTCAACATGGGTCCGGTTTTTTTGGAAAAAAATCCTTAAACAATGGGTCATGATTTCAGTGAAATTTTTACGATTTCCACTAGATATTTTCGCCTATTTCGTCGCTAAAATGCTAAAAAAATGCCACTTTTCTTAATAAAAAACCCTTAATAATAGGTACCATTTTCCGCCAAAATGACCCTAAAAAAGGGTCGGTTTTCGATTTCAGCGCGCACACCCCGTCGGAGCCAAATCTGAATACCCCCCCCCCCCTGGCATTCAGCTAATAAACGGGCCTCGGCTTTCACCGTGCCTGTCTTTTGCAGTAGATCTATAGAGCAGCGACATCATAGAGAAACATTGACCCAGATATAATTATGCGAAACTTACGAGCTGGGTAAATAAAGTCATATCCATCGATCAGAAGTGAATTTAGATCTACTTAAGTCTTAGCTTTAAGTATATTAGGAGTTCCATAATTCTTTTTGGCATGGGGTCTATTCGTTGAATTGTCCAAACAAATCAAACAGGGTTTATTCTTTAGGTTCACCACATTATATAAAATCTTGCGGCCTCGACCGGCCTCGACCCGGCCCTCGACCCAAATTCCGAGGCCGCATGGTAACGAGACGAGTCCGTCACGGGATTACGAGGCCGAGGATTGGCAAAGTCGGCCTGAGGCCAAGGCGGCCTCGAGTCCTTCATCCCTGCATTAACTCATTTATAACTCTACATACAACAGCAAAAAAAATAATCTCCCCGAAACGCGAAGAATGACAAAGATTGAAAACAACGCACACAATGAAAAAGAAATACATTTACTATCCCATATAGATTCTAGGCCTACAGTGCACTCTCGTTATAAAGAATACTGATATAACAAAATTTTATTATAACGAAGTAAAATCTCTGGCCACATATCTTGGATTTCCTTTGTATTTTAACGTATTCGCAACAAAATATAGATCTAAGAACAAATTGACCCGACGACTTCTCTTTATCGAGAGTGCACTGTACGTTCTTGTACAAGACATTATAATACTCGAACAAAAAACCCCCCAAACCAACGACGTTTAACCCGTCCCTAATTTTTCTCTTCATGAAATGAAATGAATGATGAATTTCACTTTTAACAGAATAAACATATATTACATGTGAACACTTGCATCAAAATTGCATATATAATAATAACAAAATATATGAATTAATATAAGATTGGCATTGTTTTAAAACATAATTTACAATAATTTCGAATTATACACGTTTAATTTCATCCGATTATAGGCCTTATCGCAAATAGGCCTATTGGTAACAAGTTTCCTGCCCAACAGATGCCATTTCGACAATATGCTACAATTTACAAACACTCTGCAGAGCAAGGAGTTGCGGGCTCTCTGTCTAACTCCGTGCTCATAGCCTGAGCAGTCAGGACAACATAATATCCGCGGAAGGATTTCTTTCGTCGTTTTAATTGACGTTCGGTTTCATGCATGAATCCTCCTACGCGACAGATTAAGAGCTCGATCGAGCTGGGCTCCTAACATCCCTGCCCCGTGCTACCACGCCGCGGCCGCGCTGCATTGACACGTAAAAGTCTGTGCCGACGGGGAATGACACGCCACCCACGTCGCACGCACGACAGGTATCGATACCATTGAGCATACGTGCAACCATGTGCATGCATGCATAGTATCTATGATGCTTGCAACGATAGAACATACAGTACACAAACGCTATGGAAGTGAGCTCTCCCTCACATTTGTCCTAACAGCCACACCTTTAATAGTCTATTCAAAGACTCAATGACATGCAATTTGTCTTTGTTAAAGACCTGAAATGTGTACAAACCAATTACGATATTTTTAAGCCCATTTTGCATTATAAGTCTTGAAACGGCTGGTAACAAGTCTAACCGCGTCTCACTCCTCGCCTTGGATACAAGGGCTATTTTAGAATGTGACGTCAGAATCTTTCTTTTCCATTTCACACCAATACGACTGATCGTATCGACGTCAAACAAAGGAATTTAGTATTTTTGATTTTTTTTACGTTTTTAAGACCGGTCGCACTTCTGAATTTTTGTAAAAAAAAAAATATGAAGTTTTTAATATTATTAAAAAATGAAAAAATGCTTCTTTAAGTGCGACAAATTTTGAGACCAAGTGGGATCGAGTTTTTATTGATAAAGAGTGGTAACTTATTTTTTCAGGCTCTACATTTTGTGTGAAATCGCGAAAATTAAGTTAAAAATAGGACGCCACCTGGAAACCAAGGGTTCACCCGTCTTCACGACCGAAGCCACGATTTACGTTGCGAGAGAAGCTCCCACAATCTCACCAAAATCAGCGGCATCGCGGCAGGCAACCAGAAGAATAGCAGTTTGAGAATTGTAAGGGTTGTAAGTTCGTATTGTCGTAGTTATATCTGAAATTCCAGTATTTCATATTTTTTTATTATTTTTATTGTTTTCGTGTCCTTGAGGAATTGTGTATCCATGGTACACTTCCGGGTTTTCGCGGCTGTGTTACAAAAATAACGTCAAGGTTGACCCCGCTCCGCCAGGGGCAGCTTGGAATCCCTACGAGTGTGAACTAACATAGGCCTAAATGGGCAAAATTATATTACCATTTTGTAAGACCGGTAACATTTTGATTCTCCTATAAGAAGCTTATACGTTGCTGTTCACCACCGTTAGCCAACAATTGAAAGATGCCCTATGTTCAGTTTTTGTTAATGTTACTATGATTCTTTAATTGTAAACCTTTAGGGCGCGGCAAAATGCTTGACATCATATAGTGAAATAACATCAGAATCAATTCTATGACCCTGAAAACCCCTTAAACAGCAGAACCTTTATTCACAATGGACCTTTTAATTTGAAACTAGAGCTGAAATTAACTCTTCAATGAGCCGCCATATTTATGATTTTAACGAAAAATGGCGCCCCAGAGGCGCGCCTTCTTGCCGCCGCGTCAAAAATGGGTATAGCATGGTTATGGTCGACATTTTGGACAATTTGGCTGCTTTAGAAGAATCTGAACAAACAGCCCCTTTTTATGCCCTACCGTCTCCCACTAGTATTGACACCCCTGATACTTGGGTGTCCATGTAGGTCTAAGTGAACAATCTGGTGGGGGGGGCGGAATTTCCCCAAAAAATCCCCTTATTTAAGCTACTTTTGAAAATCATATGGAGGGAGGCTACCCGGCCTGCCATGCATGTACCGCGCATGTTACCTCCTGATAACCTGCAGTTGCACACTTGTTCCTCACTTTCATCAGTGGGCTACCACCACAACCTAGTATAGCGCCATCTTGTGTCCATTAATGCCATGCCACACCGATGCCTTCAAAAGACCTGTAGTTTCTGAAAAGGAGAATTATTCCGCCGCTGAATTATTTAAAAGGAATTTTATCTGAGCTACAGAATTACAATGATGTCCTGCTTTCTGATGAAATATCTATCTAAAACAAATAAGTCCTCTAACTCTAAACTACTCCTTAGATATGAAATTTAAGTAAGCCTACACGCAACTTAAACGCGAATTTGCAGCACCTCTAAAGCTAACATTGTGCGACGAAAACGTCAAACTCTTGATATCTGAGCTATACAGATAGGCCTACCAGGCGGCGCAAATCCGGGTGGGGGACGCGAGTGGACTCGGGGGTCATCCTCCCCCACTGATTTTAAGGTGGGGACATCAATATAAATTCCCCCCCCCCCCCCACGAATTGCCATGTGCCATGCTAAAAAACTGTGATTTGCGCTGAAATGTGAGTAGGTTAGAAATTTTTGGCTGGCCAAAATATGGTTTTAGGTCGGCGCCCCCCCCCCTCCCCCCCCCCCGCTTAGTCAGAGATTGTTTTGGCTGGCAATTTTGGCAGGTTATGAAAATTTCTTGGCTGGCCAAAAATAGGTTTTTAGTCGACGCCCCCCCCCCCCCGCTTTCAGAGACTTGTTTGGCTGGCAATTGGAGTTGTTAGAAAATTTTTGGCTGGCAAAATATGGTTTGGCAGGCTTCCTGCATGTGATGTCCCCCCTACATTTGAAAATGGATTTGCGCCCATGATACAGTAGTGTTCAAATGGACAAATAAACACCTGAATACAAAAGCTTTGGAAGTTACGACTGCCAATGCGCAAGTTTATGCATGATATAAACATAAATGAATAAACGAGTTTTATATAGCCTACGTGTACACACAGTAAGTTCTATGGGAGGAAAAATAAGCAACGTGAAATTCATTTTCACTTTTGAAGCCCAACTAAATCATTCATTTTGAATACAATTTTTTTCATGGGCGCTTCAGGCCTCACAAAGACACGGATAGCATGGGAATCATGTACTCAGATTTTTTTTTAACTCGTGGCTACATGTTATGACCAATATACCAAAGGGCAATATACCTTTAAAACATTTTTCACATGTAGTGTTTTTCATCATTTAAACAGAGCAATACAAATATTAGGCCTACCTCCTTGGTCTCTACACATTTTGCGCTAACCCATGCCAGTGCGGATAAAATAGCAAAATGTCGCCGGCCTTCTAATTTGATACCTTGATAGCATCATCACCTATATGACAATTGAGAGCATGGCTCGCAATGCTGATCCAAATTTCAAACTTTGCAAAGTCATAACGCCATTCTTTCCTTGAAATTCCTGCCAATTTTCATTTAATATGTTTCCTCTCAATTTTCTGCTTTACCACAACTGACGAGTCAGCCTTTTACTAGCTTTTGTGATAAAATCTGAGTCCAAGATATTATATATTTTTCATAAATAAACAAAGTTTTTCTCTACAATACATAATTTTCAACAGAAAACCCGAGCGTGCGTTAAAAAAACCTGTGTAGCGCTATATATGAAAACTCCTTAGCTGTAAGAAAATTCCCGGGATCTCTCTCCCTCTCTTTTTACACAATTTAGCTTTGCCATAGTGCGGCCGGCGCGTGATATGAATTTGGCTCGCGGTCGGCCGAAACATTGAAACATGAACAGTTACAACTAGCTTAGTGGCATCAATTCATCTACAAATTATTTGTGCTGAATGTGAATACCGCAGGACTTTCAGCTCAGTGTTTCAAGCTGCTGCAGGTATTTTGAGCTATTTTCTCCACAGTGTCGCGGGACTAATACGCGCATGCGGATTTGGGGAATTTGCCGCCCAATTTGCTGACCAAACGCAACGGACTTCTCTAGTGCAGCACTGCCAGCTCAGTTACAGCTACATGTACTGTGCCAGCTCCAGTCGGCTCGTCGCGCTAGCCGCTTATGGATGGCGGTCCTGCGGGCGACGTGCCGCTAGAGAATCGTCGGGACTCGTTTTTTGTCGATACGAGCCGACGCAGGGACAGCGACGGCCTATACTTAACAACTACTACCATTGAAAAAGAGCTCGGCCTTTATTGATTGGGAAGCGATTCGATGAGACAAATTGTGATGATGTAGACAGTTATGGCAAAACGCTTCTGATGCATTTTCTGCTAAAATACGATCATATAATCAAAGCCTTGCTGGAGAGAAACGCAGATCCATGTTGCTGTCATAACGGCCTGCCACAGTTCTTATTATCTTCTATAACTTGGTATGCATATGCATGCATACGAGTGTGGGCTAGAAGACGTAGATGAACTCTTTCAATAGAAACACATATTGCTTGCTGCACTGATTAATCGTTAGTTCTGCAGGCACTAAGTCCATCGTAATTGCACTTGGTTTCACGCCGTTTGATGTACTGCTGCCCTCACAACGATTCGGGGGAGTCTCCTCGATTATTTGGTCACCGTAGACTCTATTACAAGAACGAAAAGATTAGATGCTTCTTGAACTTCTTGCGAGTCCGAAGCAACTGGCTTGTATGCATCTGGGCATTGTGATAACATGTATGGTGGATGGTTCTATTGAGCCTGATTATGTTTACGGTTATGATAAACTCTGTCAAGCCATGAACTTCGCGTACGAAAACCCAGAGGAATTATGTTTGAAGGAACTCTGCCCCAAAACAGACTGTTTTCAACAATTATGCAGAAAGCCGGACGAGGCCGAAGAATTGTGGAAGATTGAGGATTAATGGGCGTTGCTCTGAGGCAGAGGTTAACCTGATTTTGCAGAGGTTGATTCCACAAAGAGATGATGCCGATTAAAATGGAATTTCGTTGAACTCAAGAACTCAATTATGATTATTAGCCTTCAATAGTAGCAGAAGTTGGGTAGTTTTTGATTGTTCAGGTTCGCGGAAGAAGGTGTCGATATCCCTTAATTTTCTGTATCAGCCTTCATGCGGAATCCAAGTAGCGCGATCCTCAAAGGATTGTACAAGGTAATAAAAGTCCTACTTCAAAGGAGTTTTGAAGCCAGGAAATGTGGACATTCTGTCGCCGTGTTTGCCATTCCGAGGACATACATCGCTATGCTTGAAGCGTAGTTGTAGACCACAATTGTGATTTCAGAAAGAGAACCATCCGCCATCATTGTGTTCAATGCTCCGCCTACAGGAGATTCTGGATGGTAATGGCATGGATAGTCTACACACTAGCCTTGTCTTTATCCTTGAAGGATGAGGCTGCTTGAGCCATTGCATACAAAGTTTTTGGAGAAGCTAACTTCGTGGAGTACTCGATGGGCTCTGCATTCCACAGCCGAGAATCTGTGAGCGAGACGAATGGGAATAGCTTAGCTGGAACATGCAAGAGGAACACAAAGGATGTTGCTGATATCTCAGGCCACTCATGCGTGATCGTATCAGCTGCTAGGTTCATTCAGTTGGGATCTCATTTCCCGAAAAAACAGTTCATGGCTCTCGTGAAGAATGTGTTCTGTCGTGTCGTTCACAGTGGATCGTTGTCAATGCTGCTTGAACTGGTAAGGGCCTTCTGAAATGACAGCACCTACCTGTTATGTTTCACCCCAAAAAGCAGTAAGATCTTGGTGCCTCTCATCTGCTTCCAGTATCCAGGACGTGCACACAAGACAAAGACAATTCAGACAGTGACAACTCTTCCTGATCAACATGGACTCTCTGGCATGGGCCGGCAAATCCATTTTCAAATGTAGCGGGGGACATCACAGCAGAAACCTGCCCCCAAACCATATTTTGCCAGCCAAAAATTTCTAACCTGCCCCAAATTGCCAGCCAAACCAATTTCTGACAAGCGGGGGGGGGGTGGGCGGGGGGGGCGCGACCAAAACCATTTTTTGCCAGCCCCAACAAATTTCTAACCTGCCAAATATTTGCCAGCCAAACAATTCCTAGACAAGCGGGATGGGAGGGGGGGGGGGGGCTGGCGGTCCGACCAAAACCATATTTTGCCAGCCACAAAATTTTTCGCACCCTGACAAATTGCCAGCAAATCACTAGTTTTTTTTGGCATGCACATGCAAATCGGTGGGGGCGACATTTCCCCACTTTCAAAAATCGTTGGGAGGGCGACATGCACCCCCCGTCCCCCCCTGGATTTGCGCTCCCTGTTCCTGGAATCAGACAGACACTAAGGCTCGCCACAATACTGGGAAAAGTTAGAAGCCACCATTGTATGCGTTCTCAAAGGACAATACGCTTCTGCCATCAACGAAGCACACGAACTACTCGAATCGCTGCAAAAGGTGTGCATCTACAGGAACTTGCTGCGCGCAGTCATCCGTAACTATCACGATACCATGATCGTGGTATCATTCGCAAACTGTTATTACAAATTAATTGAGAATCGATCCTCGTGAACAAAGTGCTACAACTTTTCTAAGCAATACACTAAGCAATGTCTTGGCATCTAGACTTGTTTTTTTGTTACTTAAAGGCCAGATTAACTAATGAAAGTTTTCTGCCGCAATAGGAAGCACAAAGGGATTTTATACACAACATAATAACTCGACATGAAATTGCAAAGTTACTATTTTTACCTGCCTGATTAGCCAATACATGTATCAGCCCATATGGTGTGGCATGGGTGGGGCGCTAAGCTTCAGCCTGTTTCCGAGTTAATTAAAAACATATGTTTTGCCTACAGTATACTTTTAAGTTCAGTTTCCACAGTGATTTTGTTGTATAGCTTTGTCAAATGTGTAATGTCAAAATTTGGTAATACAGTTGAAACCCTCGCATATAAAGAGGTCGGATATAACAAATCCTGTTATAACAAGGTGATTTTGCAGGTAAACCAACTCTTTATATTTCTTTGTTGCTACCCTGATATAGTGAGAAACCTGATATAACAAGGTACATTTGTCATGCGTTTTTAGTCCTCGTTATAACGAGGTTCCACTGTAATGTACTCAACGGCCGCAATTACGAGCGTGGAGCGTTGCGCTCCTTTATTTCGAGATCTAGTTTTCTTTATTACTTTGTATGAGATATACATGTATTAAATGAAAAATAATCAGCTTTGTGTTTCATAGTTTTGGTGCAGAACAAGTAGGAAAAGCAGTTAAACAGCATGCGTTTAATGGCATGCTTATATTTTGTGTGATACATTATGTAAGGGTTGGCAATTAAAAATCAGTGGTAATTTTAAATCATTGAAATTTTTTTGAAAAAGTTCTGTGATTTATATTCAAATCGATTTATTGCATTTAAAATTACGATTTAAATCATTGATTTAAATCGTGATTTAAAATCACCCCTTTCGAAAAAATCCTGATTTTTTTTTCCCAACTGCATTATGATTATGTGTACGTTTACAACGAGTACCGCGATATAATGAGCGCTAAAACGGCGGTCCCGACAACCTCGCTATAACGGGTTTCCCTGTACTGCATAAAGTGTTTTAGCACTAGATTGCTTCACTACATGTAGCAATTACAAAATTATGGCATACCAGGTTTTGTAAGTTAGCTTTTAAGAGCTTCAGCAATATGCCCTTTACCTAGACCTTATTGAATTTCATGCAAAGTAAAAACAGAAAACACTTTGCAAGTTTTGAACTTCATCAAGATGACTGCCATTCATTAAATGCGTGGTGGATTTCTTCAGTTACAAGTTATGAGCTGCTGAGACAGAGAAAAGGTTTTCAGAGAAAAGTGTTTACAGATGTGTTTTTATTCAAATTATGAATTTAGTGGGGCGTTAGAATTGAGATGGGGAAGAGGTAAGCACATTTTTATTCAGGTACATGTAGGACTATAAAATGAAATAAATCTAAAGCTAAACTGCCTTAAAGTCTTCCAAATCTAATCTTGTGTGCAGCTGAAAAGCATCTAAAAGTTAACTGCTTTAGGCAAAATTTATATATTATATTATATATATATATTTTTTTTGGGGGGGATGGGTAATCATAGACAAATTCATTGACAATCTCAAATTTCGTATCACACTGTTTGAAAAAGAACTGATGCACAGAAAAGTTGGTGGATGGATGCTTTACGTGTACAGTATGAACCCTGTTATAAAAGACGGTCGGATATAACAAAAATCTTTGTACAAGGTAATTTTGCAGGGTCCCACCTCTCTGTATGTTTTTGTATCTTTGTTTTTTGACCCATTATAATGCCAGGAAACCTGTACAGTGTATATCTACGGTACATGTAATTGATTGGTTCTTTAAGCGTCCTAGTATACACGTTCATGTTTTATTTGGTGTTTTTTTTTTTGTGTGTGCTAACTGTGTATGTGTAATCACATTGTACATGCTTGATCCTCGAAGCTCACATTTCAGCATTTTTTGTATTTGTTGGCAGTACTGCACAACTGTTAACTGTATAGTGGTAAGAACTTAAAGCGTACAATGACACTGATTGGGGGCCAGCTAGCTCCTATTCTAACTCCGGCCGGGTAATCAACTATCAATAAACTATTTTCAAGAATCAACATGCAGTCAAAAAGCTGAACTCATTTAACAATAATCTTCCATCAGTGATGCCTTGTAACTAGACAAATCTGTGTCTGCTTTCTAAAAAATGACGGCTGTTTTAATTCTCTTCAAAGCCTTAGAGAACAAGCAAACAATGCACTTGCAAGTTTGGATAGCCAATCTGGTCTATTGGGGGATCTGTAATCAACTGCTTGCTACATTGAGTATTTGCTGAAATTTGAATTAGTACCGTGAGCATCTTGACTTATATTACTGTACATTGTATGTTTTGTTAATCTTAGAGATTAAAATTGCTAAACCCAGTGATATTATCTTTACTAAGCTCACATCTTTGTCTATTAATTGCTGTGATTTTCATACATGTAAGCTACATTGTTTGCTGGTAATTGTGCATTCCGAGTCTTATCATGACCTGTACACTTGTACTTGGTCTGTGCGTTCTTGTACAGATTCAACCTTTGGTGTGCTCCAAGACTCTTGCGTGCTGTGTAATCGAGTACATGCCAAGCTCCTTGACGTACAATTGTACTCCAAGTGTACATGTACGATGTAAAATCAGATTTTTCAGAGACCTGCTTGTAATTACATTGTATATGTGGTAGGAACGGAGAACAGGTCTGTGTGTGTTGTGTGTCTGACGAGAGAGATAAGATGTTTGTCTGTCTGCTGCTGTCTGTGTGCTCTCCGTGTGTGTCTGAAATTTTCAAAATTTGCCTATCAATCTTCTTCCTGTCACGTGCTCTAGGCGGTGTGATGATCTGTCTGTCATGTCTGGAGGACACCAGTAGCAAGAGCGGGATAGTTACGCTCGTGTGTTGTGTCATGGACTACAGTTTTTCTAATTAATCTATAGCACAGTCATTGTTCACTTACTCATCATACAGCTCGCTTTAAGACGCTTTCGTGTAATAGGTTGCCGTGGTTGATGGATTTGTCGTGTGCTCTGATGGACTTACTATGTATATTTTATTTGTCGCCAGATCTGCGATCTGGCGGCACCGTTAGAGTTAAAGTACGGGCAATTCCATGTACAGGTAGAAAAATTTCACAAGGACTATTAAAATCTGAGTTCATAATCACAATTATCTGGCTTTTTATTTCTTTAGCTTTTCCCCAGACCCAAAGCATTAATCTTCTGATCTGTAGACAATCTCATAAGATGAATGTGATACATTTCAAGCCAGGTTTCCTTTGAGGCCTTATGTTATCCTGTATCTTACATTTTCAGGGTTTCTACAGTAATCTTGCAGAACTAAATTCTGTGCATTTGTTCTTCTCAATCTTGACCCATGGTTGCCTTTCTCCTATGACCTAGCGTAAATACCATATTGGTAAGGTTTGTGGCATCCAAGTGGTGTGTGAATGGCTAGGACAGCTACAATCTGCCTCTCCCCTGCCAATACAATGTGGCCTAGAAAGAAAAATGTTCACACTAAATCATCATTTTCCCAAGTGAATAGATTTACTATTTATTCCTTGTTTCATCTGATAGTAGGCTACTTGCTCTTTTTGTGCGCTGAGCACTATCAACACATGCGAGTATCCTCAGATAATAGTCTGATGTAGATGTATCTTTGATGTCATTTTTCCACTCACAAAAAAAATGTCTATCGATGCCACTAAATAAAATGAGCCATTTATTTGCCGAAAAAAGCTGTAATATAACTGTCTGTTTTTCTGGGCCATCCTGTATTATAGCATAGCCCAAATAACCTGGGCTCTGTGATTTGGATGGTTTACCCTCCGCTTACAGGTGTCAGCAGTTATGTTCATTCTATAGTACGA
>JZLH01S0242257.1:0-15154 GCA_001188425.1 Eucidaris tribuloides | reverse complement strand
CCCCCCGGGGCTGAATGTTCCGAAGACATTTAGATCTAGTCATTTACAATTAGATCTACAACAAATATTGTTTACCTCAAAGTCAAGAGCTTTTGCTTTATTTTGTTTTAATTTTTTCCAAATTGATAAATGCAGGCCCGCAAAGCATATTATGTGGATGGGAATTATGTATGTATGGAGTGTGTCTGTGTGTTATGTCTCTCTTCCTCTCATATTCAACTTCCATCTCACTTAGAGGCGTAGATCCATGTTTTGGATTGGGGGGGGGGCGAAAGTGGGAAAAAAATTGTTAAAAAGTTTCAACGCACTTTCAGCGCCAAATCGTAGTCTAGAATCACAATTTTGTATGTTTAATAGTATTTTTATGACCTGTTTAATGGTTTCATAGTGTTTTCAAACATATGTTTGCATTGCATATTATGAAAACATGTATTTCAAATTGTAAATATAAATTGTCAAAATTATTCGGGGGAATCGATATGTTTGCCATCCGCCCATATTTTGATTGGGTGGCCCATCACCCACTCCCCCTCCCCGGATCGACGCCTCTTATCTCACTTTATCGACAATTGCAAAAAACACTTCATACCATTTGACATTATCGACACTCAAACAACGTGACCGGCTTTTTCCCTTCCGGACCTCTTCCTGCCTGCTCCCCGCCACACCCATTCTCACTTTCCCTCTTTCACTCACTTTCAACATTCTCGCCTTGTTTTCTTCTGGGAATGCAAAGAGTACAAACAAATATGAACAGATGAAGCAATTGATATACATGTAATGTCAACATTTTATTGCAACATTAATAATACAATAATATATACATGTTCTGGTATTTCAAAAAAAGAAAAAAAAGAGGCAGGAAATGGCAGCATGTGGTCAGAAGGCGTTCTCCAGGAAGGAGGTGGTGGCGTCCAGCAGGAGAGGCAACCCAGAACACTCGCTGAGATGTAGACCATCTGCAGCCCACAATCTCAGTGAGTGCTCTGGGTAAAGGAGCGTCATGTCCATCCATGACGCCCCCTCCTCCCACGCAACCCGGCGAAAGCAGTCGTTCAAGGCGGGCACCATCTCAGCTCTATGGTCCAGGCGGGGGATAACGGAAATCGCAGCCACCTGTGAAAGAAAAACAGAAATAAGCAGAAAAGTGGAAATAAGCGATAATGAAGAAAGACAATTACTGCAAAACAGTAATTAATACATGTATTATCATTATTTCCGTTAAGTTATTTCGGATAACCATGCTTTCTAATATCATACAAGTATCATACGGACAAGAGTTTGGAATATATTTTTCTCTAGTATATGCAGTTTGCAATCATATCAGAAAAAGGTTGTTTGTCCCGAAGAAGAGGGAAGGCGGCGGCACAGGGGTAGGGGGGGGTGTGAGGGGTTGGGCGGGCAGCCCTATTGTACTATTAAACTGACGGATATTTTACTATTTTTTCCCCGAAAATATCGCCCTCCTTTTGTTGATTTTTAATTTGGCTAGTATAAAACGAAATGGCGTGCCAAGAAATGTCGTCGTCGGGCCCCTGCCCTTTTTGTCGGAAGCTTGTCGGCTTGTAACAGGTTGTAAAAATATTTGTTCGGCAGACAAAATTTTCCCCGACTGATTTCGCCCCTCCTAAAATTTTACCCAGGCGCCGCCCCTGAGTCGATCTCATTTTGAACCAATGGTATCCTGTGTATGGGAAATTGATAATTACATGTTTTCATCAGAAACCTGCACCTTAAAACAGGGCTATACGCAAAGAAATAAAAATATTCCAAACGATTTTTTCCAGGACTGTATAAGCGTATAATCCTCATGAAAATGTTGTCATGTAATGGTCTGTACTGCGGTGTGTTTCGAAATTCGATATTTGTTCCCTGGGTGGGCCGTGATCATATAGGCAAGAATAATTAGGAGCCTACATGTACATAAGCATACATACATTCGACAATGAATACATTGTGCAAGATGTCATTGACATGACCAACTCCAAGGTAAGTTGGGATTTTTCATGTGTGGCATTGAATGCCGTTTGCCAATGGTGATGTAGGGGTCCTGGTATATGCCGGTTTTGGCGTGGACACAAAATAACCCCTGATGAAAGAATGTTACACTTCAAAAAACTGTTAAAAACTCATCTCTTCCCATTGTAAAATGTTCAGTAATTATATCAATTTTGATCTTAATCTTAATGTATATTTTTGTTTAAGGTAAATATGTATATTTGTGTATTGTGTTATATTAATTTGTAAATGTAAGCGCTTTGAGACATTATGAAAAGGCGCTTTATAAATGTTCGATATTATTATTATTAATATTATTATTATTATTATTATTATTATTATTATTATTATTATTATTATTATTATTATTATTATTATTATTATTATTATTATTATTATTATTATTATTATGATGATGATGATGATGATTACTTTGCCAACCCCCCCCCCCTGTTTTCGTTGGGGCAGACTATACAAGTGTCAGTAACAGTCACAGTATTACAGAGAAGTTTCCCTTTCAGAAATGTAAGTAAACAATGCACAGTTCTGAAGGTGATATTTGCCCCACACCTTCCCCACCCCAAGGGTGGCACATACTTGCCTCAGAAAGCATGGTGGCTCGTCTGAGAAGACTGCGAAATTCCTCCCCCGCCTGGTCCAAAGGCTGTCCGATGTTATTGGTGCCCGCCAGAAGAACGACTAGGTCCGGGCGACGTGGGAAGACGAATGATGCCAGCTCCTGCTCGATGTGCCAGCACCTCCCCCCTGGAGTACAACTAACCACATGCTGCCAGCGGCGACCTCGATGTACCGGAAGCTGGCCCTGGCAGACGGGACGCAGCTGCGAATCAGCAAACCAGCAGGCCAGCTGAAAGAATTGAAAAAAAAGAAAGAAAGAAAGACATTTCATTATTACACAACTTCAAATACAACCTACAAAATTATTGGGGAGTAGGGGAGCATGGTAGTACATTACGGCCCAAGTTTAGTTGTGGGGATTTAGTTTTTCTTTGAAAGCTTTATGCCCCAAAGTCATAACCCGGCAATAATAGATTCGGAATGCCCTTAGTCTTGTTTTAATTGATTAATTAATGAAAACCCCGGGGGGGGGGGACCCCGAGATTTTGGCTATATTGTACATTTTAGGATGCAAAGGGTTACTAAGGTGTTAAGGTTATGAGTTTTACCTCATCTTAAAGAGCGGAATCTGCTCTTTCGAAATGAGGTATAACCTTGATGCCTTATACATGTAAGCCTTTGGATCCTATAATGTGAAATATAGGCAAAAATCTCGGGTGTCCCCCCCCCCGATTTTTTTTCACTACTTAATTAACAAAAAACGTAGGACATTCAGAATTTATTATTGTAGGGTTATGACTTTGGGCATAAAGCAAATGAAAACAAACTCCCAAAAACTAAACTTGGGCTTTAACAGGTTAATAGTTTGTAGATAGATGGAATAGATATGGAGAGAGGGGCGGATGTATTTGAAACCTTGATTATGCTGGTTCCATGGCTAGGCACATGGGGGTAGAGCAGGCACAATGCCCATTATATTTCAGGAAGTATTTAAAATACTACTGCGCCTTGAACAAAGACTAATTTTGTTGGTCTGTGCTTGTGCCATATACGGAGAAGCTATAACACAGTCTGCAGCACAGGTTGTTCAGACCCTGAATTGCGACGGACAACGGTTTGAGCCTTCAAACTACGGTCACCCAGGGGTCACCAGTCTGATGCGGCGAGCTGGGAATTGTAATTGGAAAAACGGATGTAGGCCTGTATCTGTACTTTTTGTGTGACTTCCCCCCAAATGAGAGATTATCCTAGCGCAAAATAGTAAGGAAAGACCCTGAACTGTAAACAATAGGTTCAAAACGACGCAATGAAAATACAGCTTCTTTTCTTAAAGCGCCATTTGTTGATTGCGTTATCTTTGGGATTATCCAAGGGGAAAAGGTGCTAGACGCGATTATTTACCACAACTTAACTTCATTGTGCTGACACCAATTAAGGTACACGTATTTTGGGGGTATTAACTGTGAATGCTTTGAACCACACACTTGTGTTCTGGAAGACTGCAGATTTAACCCCCCCAAAAAGAAATTAACAAAAAAGATAAAGCCTGAAGGCACACACAAACAAACGATCTATCAATTTCCCGGAGGGAGGGGGAGGGGGGGGGGGGGACTGCAAGCAAGGTGCACATCGGGCACGTGCGAAAAAACGTGTTAATACAGTTGTTTTGGACGGTTGGGCGGTGCACGCGCGTATTGAAAAGAGGCATGAAGATCGCCAAAATTGGATAAAAGGGGTATAGGCCTATAATAGAAGGATTACTTTCAAAGCGTATCTTTTCAGACTTGAATACTTGTAAGGGTATTGAGCAAAACGTTAGCTTGAAAAGGGTATCTTTTTAGACTTGTAGACTTGTTTTGGGTATTCTGAGATGCAGAGGCGGCGATATGTTTCAAGAACACAAAGTGTTGAACAGTTGGGGGCAGACCCGGTGTGCGTGAACAAATTCTCTGCCCCCAATGATTTGTACTCCTGAAAGGTATCGACGCCCCTGCTGAGATGGACTGATTATTACGTGTTTAGGGTCCATTTTCAAAACCCCGACCCTTTTTCAAGGGTCATTTTGGCGGAACCTATTATCAAGGGTTTTTATCAGAAAAGTGGCCTTTCTTTAGCATTTTAGCGATGAAATAGGCGAAACTATGTAGTGTAAATCGTAAAATTTGGAAATATGACCCAGGTTTAAAGTAAAAGGCTAACATTGTGGAGCTTCAATTCAAGAAATTGTCACATTTGGATAACTGAACTACATAGTAGTGGTCATTATAGACAAATAAACACCCTAGAATAAAAAAATTGGAAAGTTACACTGCCAATGGCAAGTTATGCATGACTAAACAATTAAAACTCAGGGCGAGTTTAAATAGCTTAGGTGTACACACACTAAGTACACACTAAGTCTATGGGAGAAAATGGGCTGGTGAATCCGATCAACTTACGATTTTCACCTTTTTAAAGCACTAAATATTCATTTTGAAATACACAATTTTTTCAGGGCGTCATTTTGAGACGATGGGAGCATGGGGAATCATGTAGCTCACATTTTTTTTTTAACTGTGGTAAATGTTATATCTTTAAGGAATTTTTCCCCAAACCATACCCATGTCTAAGCATTTTTTTGTGTGAAAAGGTCACCTAATTGAGAGCGGCACACTCCCGTTCATCTTACCATGGACCCTACTAAACTTCGTCCTTAAATCTGTGACCAGCATTTTGTGAGGTGTAATTGAACAATAGTAAGGGAGGATTTCAGCCCGTTTTGTACCTTGCGTGCCTCTCAGTCACTCCTGTCCTTTTGTCACTGGCGTAAATCCGTTAAGTCCCGATCCCCGTATTCATCAGGGGGATGAATGAATAGAGCACCCCCCCCCCCCACAATGAATAGGATGACGTCACGGATTTACGCCAATGTCTTTTGTGCTAAGTTTGAGAGGGCTGTAAATATTTTGATTCAACGACTGTTCCAATTGTATTTTTTTTGTCAACTGTTGTCTCCTCCTATCAACCATGCCGCAAGAGCGGCCCAAAATCTAGCCTGGCTTCCAGCCGCAAGAACGAAGGTATCCTATTCCCTAAAGAAATTGGGCCTACTATCATCACTTAACTGTCTGAAACTAAGACATGTTTTCTGAGGTAGATCTTATGAAGGTAGAAAAAGTCAGAGAGGGAGTGATATTAGTATTTTGGGGATGGAAAAAGGTCTAATGGTCTGGAACCGAGACTACCCAAAATCGCAACTCAATCGTTCTCAATGTGCTTGGCAATATCAGTTTGTGATAGATCGATCAAAAGCTTGTCTGATCGATCGTAAGTGTCAGCTTATTTAACATGCGTATGATTCTCACCTGCAATGAGAATTCATTTGCATTAGGTGTGCGAGTGAATGACCCAATAAGAAAATGGCCTCATCAAGTTCCGACCGTAACGGCCACCCCCCCCCCCCCAAAAAAAAAAAGAAAAAAAAAGTTCCCTTCAAACACAGGCATTCTTGGGCGATCGACATGTTCGATATCCATTGCCCGGTACCCTACAGTACAAGTTTGCCCTTTTCAGATTTTATTGGCAAACTAGCATATTCAGACGTATACTAGTATAGTTTCAACAGTGACATTAATGGGGATTAATGGTCATTATGTTCACTTACCTTCCGGACATTGTCTACCCCACTTGACCAAACGCAATTCTGCTTGTTTGATGCCCCTCTTGGCCACTTCTCGGCCTTGGACCTCCGTCCCGTGCCTAGCATGTTCCAGGCCATTCTGCGAAAGCGAGAAATGTAGGAAATATAGAGTAGTAAATTGCACTTTCTGCTTAACGTGAAGGCTACAACAAATTCGTGAATATTGCCTTCCTCATTTCATTTCACTTAATTTGTCATTTCGAAGGCGAAAAGGAATGTACCTAATCATAATGACACGAAAAGAAATAATTTTCACGGAAAATAACTTTTTTTTTGTTCCGTGTTTTAATGATGCAAAACAGTATCCTTGCCATGTTCTTGTTTTTAAACTGGTTTTAAATTTAGGCTGTATTTCTCATTCGTCATACCATGGCTTGACCGGGATATGCACGGTTACAAATGCTAACAAATTCTTGTTCATATATAGGGTATCCATGTCGGCTATGCCGCCATTTTTCCCGCCCCTTCTGATAAGACATAATTTCGTCTGACTTTGGTATCTTTTTTCGTCCCGAGGAGAACGGAGGGACTATGATTGTTATGCTCATGCTTGGCCAACTGCCTGCATACTGCTCAATGCTACATTGTTGTCATTATTGTTATTATTATTTTGGTGCTATTTCTGGTTCTCATTCTGGCTAAATATAACAACATAAATATTTACTGGATGGGAGACAAGTATCATAATTTCCTGCTTACTGTCTCCTCCGCCACTTTCCTGATCCTCAATTGACAATGGACTACATGTATCAACAATCTGAATCACCACAATATTTCACTTCATACAATCATGCATTCTTCCATCCCAAACAATACAGACGTGTTCCGGTGTTTGTGCATGTCTTAACCATATTCATACAGATGCACTGATGTATGGTGAATACAGTGTATATATCAATTAGGCAAACCTGTACTTTAGGGGACCAGGCAATGTAAGTACTAAAATATCGTCCAAAATCATTCTTGACACGATCTGACATATCAGCTCTCTCCAATCCTTGTTCATTTGATGAAAATAACCCTCATTTTGGACGAAAATATTGGCCAAAATGACGACCGGTCAGCGATACTTAGTTTGTATACGGCGGTCTTCGCGCTGCGCTATTACTATCGGTGCACAGAATTCATGACAACTCGACCCTCAGATAATTCGGCCCTGGATAGCTCGACCCTGTACCCGCCACCGGCTAGTTAAACATGGTAGAGGGTCGGGTTATCATTGGTCGAATTGTCTGAGGGTCGAGTTGTTACGAGCTCCGTGCATCGCTAGTTAGTGCATCGCGAAGACTCCGGTCGTCATTTTGGCCAATATTTTCGTCCAAAATGAGGGTTACTTTCATCAAATGAACAAGGATTGGAGAGAGCTGATATGTCAGAACATATCAAGAAAGATTTTGAACGGTATTTTGAACTTATATTATACTTACATTGCCCGGTCCCCTAAAGTACGTATGTATATATATATATATATATCTTGCCACATCCTGGCTACTGATGAAGAGTGTGTGCTAACCTGTTTTTGTAACACTCTCCTGCCGGAGTAAGTGTACTGTTATATGCCTTCGGGTATTCTAAAATACAAAAAAATATATAGAGAGAGTGAATATAATGCTAAATACGTCAACATGCACGTAGCGAAGCCTACCTTTATTACTACAAGGCTGCTCACAACACGGGACGGCAGGATGATGATGATGATGATGATGATGATGATGATGATTCAGACTGTATAACCAAGGAGCTACAAATAACTACAGTAACAATTCTATCACAGGGTGTCTTCTCTTCCGTATAACCACGTAGATGAGATCTGAGAACTGACTTGTTTTCGAAAGCCGTTATGGTGAGCGTCACGCGAAAATGTGCTTCTGTGATTGGACCACTACACCGGCGTTTCACATAGCTATATTCTCGCGCGCATCATATAGTTCATGTTTAATTCAGTAATTTTCTTTCATTCAAGCAGCCAAAAAATATACCTATACAATTTCTGTCTAACATCAATAATTTCAGATCCAATGTTATCCATCGTTTTGGTAGACTTACATGAAATTCATGGATTGGGCGGATGAATATTGAGGGGTATGTCTGAGTAATAAGTACGCATGCTGGATTTCTGGCGTCCGTGTAGCGTTTACAGACATTCCAGGAGTTTCTACGAATTTGATAACGAGCACTGTGTCATCCTCTGAAGAAGAAGTCGACGTTGGATTTGGAAAACAGACAGGACAGACTGATCAAGTTAAAGGTAAGTGACAACGGTAAGTTAACAAAGTAGACTGATCAAGTTGAAGGTAAGTGAGAACGGTAAGTTAACAAACTTTGATATTGAGCATGGAAGAAATGGGTGAAAGAGTTGGTCAGCAATGTCATGATTTCGGGTTGCGTGCTGATGTCTTGCGAGATGTGATTGAAGGACGAGAATGGGATGATGTGACTCTTGACGCAAATGTATGGCTGACGAATGGTGTGGTTGTTGAGATAAGGAAATGGTTGAAAAGCACTACGGCTAGAAAGGCAGGCCAACATTTCATTAAGATTTTGAAAACCATTTTTGGTGTTAAGTTACATGATAAGGCCCACGAGAATACCGTATTAACGCGGGCGAGCAGAGTCGAGAAAGAACAGAGTAGGGCGCAGCACGCGAAAACAGACCCTGACGCAAAAGTATACCAAGTCAATCGCGCGATATCAATAGCCGCAAACAGGGGCGGACCGAGGGCGAGGTGGGGAGGAGGGGACAAGCTTCCAGCGAGGCAACCGGCTCGGGGGGAGGTGATGTGAGAGGGATGGAGGAAGTCGGTCATGGTCGGGATGAGAGTGAAAGGATGGATGTTAGTGAAATTGAGATTGGTGTACGAGGTGTTAGTGAGGTAAGTGAGGCTAGTGGTGGTGTGAGGGAGGAAGACGAAGGAGAAGTGAGAGAGATGGTGGATGTTGGTCATGCTGGGGATGAGAGTGAACCGATGGATGTTGAAGAAACTGAGATTAGTATACCCGCTGTTAGTCAGGTAAGTGAGGCTAGTGGTGGTGTGAGGGAGGAAGAAGGCGAAGGAGAAGTGAGAGAGATGGTGGATGTTACGGATGAGAGCGCATCAATGCTTGTGACTGAGAGTGAGAACAGTGGAGAGCAAGAGCTAGCCCACTTAAAGTTAGAGAACAAACGTTTGAGGAGTGAATTAGATAAATGTAGGCAACAATTCCGTTCTGAGGCGAGTAAAGTAAAAGCGAAACACCGCGAGCTTAAAAAAATGGAGAGGAGTAGGGATGCGCTGAGCGCCAAGGTAGATTACGTAACAACTGACTTGCAGGAATGTAAAGTTAAGGCCGACGGGATAGAGAAGCAGCGTCGCGAGATTGCTAAAAAGGCGGGTCGTCTTAGTAGGGCGTTTAAAGATTTAAAAGACAGAATGGGGGAAAGTGTGCGAAGTGGGGATAGGAAGGCGGCGGCAAGAACAAAAAGGGAATTGAACCGGTGCAGGGAAGAGTTGAAACGGGTGAAAAGGGAGGTAAATGACATTCGCAGACAAAGAGAGCAGTATCATAATTTACTAGTGACATTAAGGAAGGATAAGGTGAACATGCGTAAAAGAGCATACACCAGGGCTACTAGCATTAGAAAAAAACATATTCAAGACAACAGTAAAGTCCGTGCGGCTAACCAGCGACTACGGGAGAGGGTCGAGACGCTAGAAAGCGCGCAAGGCGATCAGGGAACGGGAGAGCACCGTACGTTCAAAAAGAAGGGGGTGTATAAACCGGCCATAAGAGCGGCCGTTCAGGATTTGGCTATGAAATATGAAGTTAGCACCAAAAAATGCAAGGGTATTATACAGACTGTCTTGAGGGAGATTGCGGGTATGGATGTCGAAGACGTCCCACTACCTTCGAAAAGTACAGTGTCTCGAATGATGCTGGAGGGACGGCGCATGGCGCAAATTCAGGTCGCTGAACAGCTTTCGCAAGAAGGCGCGTTCACACTGTCGAGCGACGCGACCACGAAGCATGGGCATCACTATGCAGCGTACGATGTATATACGGGCTCCGGGGCGGGTGGGGTGATGCTAGGTATGCGCGAAAGCGAGGGTGGCGATGCTCAAACCACGCTCGACACGCTCAAAAGCATTCTAGAAGAGGTGACCGAAATTCCTGCTTCTAATAGCACGATTGACGCTATCGTTGCGAAAGTCAAAAACACAATGAGTGATCGGCATGTAGCTGAGAAGAAGTTCGCGGAACTTCTCAGCGACTACCGACAAAGCATACTCCCCAATGTTATCGATGGGTGGCAAAGTATGAGTGAGGAGGAGAGGACACGGTTCATAAAAATGAACAGTTTCTTCTGTGGCCTCCATTACATGGTAGGTTTAGCGGACTACGCCGCTACCGCGATAGGTGCGTGGGAGAAAATGATCTTTGGGGAGGACAAGGTAGGTGCTGAAAAGTTGCCTAATGTTCAGACTAAGAGTGAGTGTGGAGCTGTGCGTTTGGTGAGAACAGTTTGCAAAACTGTTCATGATCGCGCTTGCCAAAAGTCGGGGAAACCTGTGCAGTTTCGCACATTTCTGAAGGAAAGGGGAATAGAGCAAGTCCCACTGGCCTATTTCCAGGGGAACAGGTTCAATATCATTTTCCACAATGGCGCCGGCGTACACTTTCTGAAAGAACACCTCAAAGATTTCTTCGAAGAGGTAAAAGACGAAAATTTGTTGTGCAAAGCTGTGCACTCGGACCTAGCGGTCAATCAGTACTTGGCTGCCGCGCGAGCACTCGGTTTGATCGACAAATTAGTAACAGGCCCATTGTGGCGCGTTCTGAATGAGTCTGGTCACATATCGGATATGAATGATCGATACAAAGTCATGCACGAGTGCTTTACGAAGTGGGCGGATGATGCCAGCTCATTCATGCGCGGTGATGACGTCATGTTTGAGGACAGACCAGTTCCGTCCGCGCAGTCTGATCCCATCTACAAATCGTTAATCGAACCGGATGACGCTCTAGATGACATGACTCGGCAAGTGTTAGAAATAATATTTGTGACATTTGTCCAAGTCAATGAGAGAATGCTGGCTGAGCATTTACCTTCCGGCAAACATGTAGGAATGAGTGAAGAGAAAGTGAGAGAGACCGAGAGTGTGCCAAGGACGAATGTTGGTGTTGAGAGGGACTTCGGTATGTTGGATAGATTGATGAGACTGAAACCCGTCGCCAGTACGATGGTGTATGAAGGGATTGTAATGACTGTGAAAAATAAGACGAGTGAGTGGCGGAGGGGTCTGTCTGAGACTAGAAGGGATGAGTTGCTGGAGTATGCCAGAAAAAGTGTCAATGCACAGAAGGATGAATATGCAAAGAGAGCACAGAAATTGTGGGATGAGAGAGCACAGAAGCAAAAGGATAAGAAGCAGAAAAAAGAGATGGGTGAAGAGAAGAAGCGGGTGAGAAGTGAAAGTGTGTATGCTGACGTAGTTGCAAAGTGTGGTGGAATTTGGCTCACAGAGAACGAGATGAATGAGAGACTGCATGGTGTGGATGACAAACAAGGCGCGGAAATGTTGCGAGCGCAGCTGTTAGCTAGGAGACACGTATTTGGCGAGAAGAATGAGGGAGGGAATCTTAACCTCAGTGTCAAGGGGAGGAAGAAAAGTGTGCAAGAAATGAAAGAAAACTTAGTGCGCGTAATACGTGGCGCTGCTGAGAGAAGCGAGCGTGTTGACGATGATGAAGAGGCACATTACTTGAATATGTGCGCTCCGCGTGAAAAGGTAAGTGAGTACAAAATGAAAGTTCACGAAAAGAGAAGGAAAGAAAAGGCGCGCGCAGATGGGAAGGGAGTTAAAGAGAAAGTCGTGAAATACAAAGATTTGATAGGCAAGATTGTGGATCACCAGACCGTGGGTGAAGATGGTAAGGAAGGGTGGTATCGTGCGATTGTGGTAGGCAAGGGTAGAAACGGGCTTGCAATTAGTTACGATTGTGATCCGGAAAGCCGGTATGAATACACAAAGGATGAAATAGAGGAAGACCTACAAAATGGGGATTTAAAGCTGCCCGAAATAAGGATCAGGGATATTGTAGGTCTACATGTCATGCATAGGTTTGAGGTAGAAGGGCGCTTGGTGTGGTTTAAAGGCTACATCGAATCTGAAATCGAGGGCGCTGATGAAGAGTGTGTGGTCATGTACGAGAGTGTTGAGGATGATGATGGTAATGATATTGACAATTCGTGGAAAGGCCCTATCCTGGAAGACTACAGGAATAATGATGTGAGATTTAGGAGGCCTTAAAGGGAAATGGCATGATTCGGAGAAGTGACAAATACCTGAAAACTGGAAAGTTAAATTACTTCCAACGTATAACTACCAAAAGTGAAATGCGCGTAATATTTGTTGAGGCGAAGCCGACACTTCAGCGTACTTTTCATGAAGGATGTTTTTTCACAACCGTGATAAGCCTACAAATTTATGTCATGCATAGAAAGTTACATGACAGAAACCGCAAACATTACACGTGATTACATTCTGGGATAATGGGGTCCCGAGTCTGATGTCATTCCAATCTTGCCATTTCCCTTTAAGACGATATTGGTTACAGCTGATTATACATGTGCCATGATAAACCATCACTTTCAAGTGGTATTCTGTCAATTCCATGCCTCATAGTCATAGAATGTCTGGGCACAAGGTAATTTTGTTTTATGCTAAGAATCAATCTGTATATTTGTGGCCATTTTTTTCCGGATAATTATCAACACGTTTTCAAGCACTTTCAAAATCCGTAGAAAGCATTCTTGTCAATAAAGTGACACTCGCAGAAAGTGAAATAAATTTTGTAGGATTTGTGTAAATATTGGCACTTCATTGAACATGTAATTCTAATAGTTAAAAGCCTGGGCAATCCGGATGAAAAGTAGACAGAAAGTAGTAGCAAATCGTTGACAAACTTGTATTTTAGGGAACCGGCCAATGTAAGTACAATATTACTTTCAAATACCGTTCAAAATCATTCTTGACATGTTCTCATACATCAGCTCTCTCCAAGCCTTGTTCATTTGATGAAAATAACGTATATTTTGGACGAAAATATTGGCCAAAAGCACGTGTGGTGCAGCGATTGTTTTGTACACGGCCGGTCTAGCGGCGCACAGAATTCACGACAACTCGACCCTCAGACAATTCGACCCTGGATAACCCGATCCATTCACCCTGGTTAACTCGCCGTTGGCGGGTGACAAGAGTAGAGGATCGAGTTATCCGGAGTCGAATTGTCCGAGGGTCGAGTTGTCACGAATTCTGTGTACCGCGCGAAGACCGCCATGTACAAAACAATCGTGCCACTCGTGATTTCGGCCAATGTTTCTGTCCAAATATATTTTCATTAAGTGAACATGGATTGGAGAGAGCTGATAATGTGAGAACATGTCAAGGATGATTTTGAACCGTATTTCGAACTGACATTGATTGCACTTACATTATCCCGTCCCCTCAAGGACAGGTTTGCAAAATCGTTTAATTTCAAACACATATTCACACTCACAAACATACCGAATCCGTGTCATGTCATCCCCCGCGAATTTTCTGCAGCGCGGACCGGCATATTTGAATGATATAAAAGTTGCCCTGAGGGACCGCCCTGTGGGCATACTGCGCCCGTCGCGTACTTAAACAACCAAAAAAAAAAAAGCACAAAATCAAAAACAAAGAAACAAAAGATTCCTTTCCTTTCTTACACTATAGCCTATAGTATAGGGGCGCCTGTGTGGGGGTTGTGTAGGTTGACTGTGTAGAATGATTGGGATGTGTCAGGAGGCGCCAGTGTGGGGTTTTGTGCACTCTTTAAAATTCCAGGTCAGTCGGACTCATCAGAGAAAGGATCCGTAGGGGGCACACTTGGAAAGGTGTCGATTTTAAACCAATTCCGGGTCAAGATTGACCGAAATATGGGTCAATATGACTCAGCCATTGGTCAAACTTGACCCTGAATGTGACCCCTTTTCAGAGTGTACCCCCAGCGGATCCTTTCTCTGAGTCTGACTGACACGGAATTTTTAAGAGTGTATGATGATTGTGCAGTATGATTGGGTGGAGTATATGCATGGTATTTGTCAGGACTCTCTTTTCACTTTTCATCTTTCTTCTTTTGTGCATATTGCAAACACTTACAAGAAATACATGAGTAACTGTAACAACAGAATCAACATTCCCCCAAAAGGGAATGAAATAATGATTTCATAACACTTTAATAGAGACTATATTAAAGCGTTATGAAAGCATTATTTCATTCCCTTTTGGGGGAATGTTGATTCTGTTGTTACTCATGTATTTCTTGTATATAGTGGACTTAAGGCTAAGGCTGGTGGTTGCAAGATTTGGAGCAAGCTCCCAAAATGAAAGGAAATCCCATATCCCGTTTTTCCATAGCTAGGTTCCTCATTCCCAAGCCGTAAATTTCTGGAGTCAATTCAGCCAGAAGTAATCAAAGTACATGCAGAAGCCTTAATCAAGCATGAACATCTGAAAAAAAATTGGGTTACTATGTTGAACTGAAAATGGCGTGTACCAGAACAATGTTCTGGTAACATATCCCTTATTTGTTTTTCTCATAAAACAAGAAAGTCATGACGTATACATCTCAAATTTTCTACACTCCATTTGTAAATATTCAACTACCGTTTGCCGCGTTTTCGGACTTGCCAATCCTGTACTCTTGTATTGAATTGCATGCAGCCACCAGCCATCACACTCGTGCATGACTATTTCTCGCGATCGTGATGTTTATGTGTGGTGTGTGTGTGTGTGTGTGTGTGTGTGTGTGTGTGTGTGTGTGTGTGTGTGTGTGTGTGTGTGTGTGTGTGTGTGTGTGTGTGTGTGTGTGTGTGTGTGTGTGTGTGTGTGT
>JZLH01S0242241.1:0-23753 GCA_001188425.1 Eucidaris tribuloides | reverse complement strand
TGTAACAAATGCCAAGTAAAAAAATAGAATAAGGGATGGAATTATTTCAAAAAACAAAACCTGTTTGTTTGCGAGCTATTCTGGAAGTTTAATACGGAAGAAAGCATAACTTGCGCAAAACGGGTTTTAAGAACAATGCGCCAGTAAGAATTTATATAGATAGAGTACTTGCGCAAGCTCCAATACTCGTCATCTGGACTTCAGTGTGGAAATGTTTAATAAGTTGTAAAACAACTAATAGAACAGACACATTCCACTTTATTCAGACGCCGAGCCGAACATTCCCATCGAATCACCGAAGAAGGGCACAGATTATTTGCAAATAATTGTTGTGAAATCGATTCATAAATTTGAATGTACTGATGAGATGATGGAAAATGTTTCAAAGAAGAATATATATGTAAAAAGGAACCATTCGCAAAATAGTAATATACTTAAAGCAAGATTCTCTCTTATGAATTGGAGAGATCCGTTTGACGAACTGAAATACTGCTACCTGGGAGAAGATGCGCAGTTGTCTGCTTCGCTTATACAACCCCCAAAAAAAATATAGGGCGCAATATAATATTTTGAATCTTTTTTCAAGGAGATATGAATACATCTCTCTTCCGACGATAGGTTGTCATTGCAATCTTAGGTACCAATATTAAAACCTGTGGAAATGCCTTCAAATCCACACAGTCTTTATAAGACTAATCGCTAACCCCATATTTTGTTTCAAGTGATGGAAAGAATGCTAAGAATCGATCAATTAGGTTTGTAGAAAAATATGATAAATTATTACTCGGCCTTCAGCTGGATTCGAGAAAAGGAGAAGTAACTTATGATCAAATTAATAGATTGAATCGATATTACAAAAGCAAACTAGCACGAAAGAATCAAAATAGTTGATTTTCTAGACCTTGAAAAGGCATTATTGATTCCCTTTGCGAAAGAAAAGGAGATCATATTCAATATTTGAAGTGGGATATTCACAAGTGTTCTAAATACTTAAATGGATCGATCGTTTCTGAAAACAGACTTTTAAGTAAGAGCTGAATGAAAAAATGTCTGACTTTAACTTAAAAGGGATACGCAACGGAAGCGTTATCAGTCCATTACGTTTTAATCTTACAAACTCGTTTTAAATGATTTGAAGTAAGTTACAAGATTTCATACAATGTCTATTCCTTTTTACGCGAGCTAATGATATTGATATAGTATTTCTGTCGCAACTTTATTTTAATCGTTCGACCAAATGCAGAAAGCCTCTACATTGAAGTCCCGGGACATTGGCGTGCGGAAAAATGCGCGGTTACACATATCACCTACAAGTCAACCACCCAGGTTTTTAGCCATAAAGTAAAGGTCAACAGTTAAGTTAGAAATTAACAATGAAAAACTACGATAAACGACAGTCAAAGTTACGTTTCTTGGAGTCTTGTTTGACTCTCGTTTGACATGGATATTCCACACATGATCACAAAGTGGAACAATGTTTAAAAACGTTTTATTCTCGATGTATATCAGGCACGAAATGGGGGTAAAACTCAAAATTTATTTCTGGTATACAAAGGTATCATTGCGGTTCATAATAGACTCGGATGTGAGTCTATTGGTGGAGCAACACGTCGTCCACAAAAAAGGAATAGATCAATTCAACTTAAAGCGTCGTCAATAACTTAACGAGTTCATGGTACCACTCACTTATCTCTGCAAGTTAGAGTTGGGGGAATTCCTGATAGAATTGACGAGAATATTTTTGTAACAAGTACAAATTTATCCTCTCAGTCAAAGAGAGGATCCCACAAAACCAAATCTTAACCCAATGTTGACAGTACGAATTTTTCATTGGAACGGGGTGAATGTCTTTTGTCAAAACCCCTTTAGTCCAATAGGAATTTCAGATAGTGAAAACAGAATGGATTGTTCAACCGTTTACTTATTGGCATATCAAAAGTAAATGTATCTGTAACGCTGAATCAAGACATGAACAAAAAGAACACATTATCAGCAGACATTGTCTTGAAAATGTTATTACAAATATAATGGAGAAACCATTAATAATTTACACTGATGCGTCAAATTAAGTGAATGGCGTTAATGGGAGCTGCTTTTACATACGAAATATCAATCAGCTAAGTATTAGACTAAATTCTGTATGCATAATGAGAGCAGATACTGACTGCATTTGCTAGCACTTATTGTGGATAGAGAATATACTCTTCAAAGTAGATTACTATTATCTGATTCTTTATCAGCCTCCAGCACTACAAAACATAGAAGGTCGGACTATAGTGTTTAGAAATATGGAGATACCAATTATGTCCATCGTGGTAGCTATAACCTCGAATGGATCCCTCACTGTGTGATTTCGATGGAAAATAATAATGGGGTGTACAGCCTTGCAAGGAAGGGTTTGAAATATGACAAATATTCATACTTATATGGCAAGAAAGAAGCATATCACATTTAAACATCACCAGACAGACAAAATGCAAAACATGAATGGGAAATGTCGAAAAGTAAGACATTATATCAGTCACACCAAGAGGTAAAAAGATATAACTGACAATGTATGTAAAGACAGAGAAAGAATCATTCACGGCTTAAGTAGTTAATGTGTAATCTAACTATTACAACTAATAACAAACAATATGGTTTATGGTGCATGGTATGTTTACGACCTGATGACAAGTTGACATGTGTTCTAAATGTAAAAAGCTATACAATAAAAGGAAAAGAAAAACAATGTTACTAAGTTAGAATACACAAACAATTACTTAAAGAAATTACTAGCATAGCAAGACTTCATGCATTAATTTAAATTATCAAGGATTTGGTTATTAATTTATTCATTTAATCATATATGAAGCTTGTGTGTTTAAGTTATCTCATATAGTAATGGATGATAGAAGTATGAGTTTCTACTGTTACTAGTTCAATGACCTAGGTGGTGGACAAACTGCCCGAGCACGATATTAGCAAATAATTACTAATTTTGGGATGGTTAGCTTACAAATGCCAACGCAATATTTATACTGGAAAGTTTGAGAATGGAGATATGATATGACTTGCAATGACTTCTAAGCCTCAAACAAGAGACAGAGCAAATCGCCATTATATATTATTATTGATTGTATTATGAGCCGCTGAGAACATTTACGTTAACATAGTTACTCGACTCAGAAACGAGATGAAAAGTCTGTTGCAGTAACTCCATGAAATTATTGGAAATTGCATTGTATTATGGCGACTTCGGAACTGATTTAGTATGACACGCTATGTTCACGACTCAACCTATGAAAGTCTACTGTACTAATTATACTCCAATCTAAGACTGAGACGTTAGCGCATCTATTGCCTGGTGCAATTAATCATGGGATTGAGACGGCAACGACATACAACAAGATAAAACATTCATGCTATGTCAGATGTCAAGTTGTTACGCGTTCTATTTGTATCCTATTGCTCACAACGTTAAAAAGTCTTTTTTCGCGAACTTGGAGAGATTGATTTTATTATTTTCACAAAGTAAGATTAACTATTTATATTGTGCCTCAATTTTAGGAAATTCGTTTTGGTCAGAACTATGAGCTATAGTAGATAGACTTTGAAAACTATTTGAAAACATTGGAGACGTGTGCTTGATACGAAAACATTGATTTTGGTTTTTGTTTTTATAGGTTTAAAATGTGACAATTTTCTATTCGTGTAATTTTAATATCAGTAAATAGTTCGACATTACTTTACCGGTATGCAAAAATTTCAGCTCTTTGATGACAGGGGCCAAAAGATACCCCAATACTCATCTCAGATCGCGCCTCGTCTTCGTAGTGAGATGGCTATCAGTGTACTCCACGTACTGTATATCTGTAATACGGTGTGCCGATGGTCGTTGTCGGTCGGGGCATGTATATGTGCTCCAGTGGCCTAAAAGGAAAGAGGGATTCAAATCTTTTCTATTTAATTTGATACACGTTGCAATCCGTGAGCTACTTACAGCGGTTATTTCTTGATCTTTACGGCGATACATCTACCCTGCAACAGCTTTTGTCTTCTAGGTATTGTGGCCGTTTGATGGCCTGTGGTTATTAGCGTCGTCCCACGCGCTCAGAAGATGCATCTAAAAGGTTTGCGCAATTAGACTGAATGTATTTTCTAATTTTAATTACCTTTTTGGGTTAGTCAGCCAGTTTTCTTTTGATATTAATTGCTGGATATGGGTTTTATCTCACGGTTTATATTTCTTAACTGGTTTTTTCTTGTTATTCCATGACTCATTTAAGAATTTGCTTATGCTGTTTTGTTTTAATTAATTCTATAATATCAATCATATAAAATCCGAATCAGTAAATCTTCTAATAAATCAATAATCAATCAATCAATCAATCATATCATCCATCATATCAATCATCAATCATAATCAATCAATAATCAGTCATTAAAAAATAAATTACCTGTCTTGGTTGGTTAGGTTTTGCTTCGCAATTGAAGTTGTACAGGAGTGGCGGTTGTATAGTCCCCACAATTTCCTCCGCTGCGATTGGTGGAATTAATTCATCACTAAGAGTTCTGATTTGACTGTGTTTGACTGCATTTGAAGTTTGTCCAAGTCATAAAACAGATATATTTTATGCTAGGTTTACTGTTTCTTTGACGATAGACACTTTCTGTAAATATTTTTCAGTATTTGGCTTTCGAATTAAGGCTTTATAACAAGAGATGTTATTGTTAATTCTCATGTCATATTCACATCAGCGACCTCAATTCCTTGAAATTTAGAATTAAGCAAGGTGTAATTTCATGCGCTATGCTACCTAGTAATAGATGGCTGTGCGATAGCACTCTAAAGACTTTTGCGTATGAATGTAAGTTATTACTTTCAATCATGTTAGATTTGAAATTTCTTAGGTTTTACGAAAACAGTCTTTGACATGATTGTAGGTGTTCTAGTTCCCCTTTTTTATGGGTCGAACTACATTTGGCAAAATGGATGCGGCAGCATCTTAGGATTCTCTGTGATGAAATAGTGTATACGTCAAACTAATGTAGTTTGGAATCCTTTGGGCGGAATTTACCGAAAAGTGTCATTGGACTTGAATATAGGATGCTCTCGGTTCCCCATCCTGGCGTCAAAAACTAGCAGTTTTTTCAAAATGACGTCGGCCGGCGCATCTTGGAATTCTGGTGAAAATGATGTCATGACTCATACTAATTGTCAGGATTCGGTCCTGTGGGCACTTACCAAAAAAGGCATGAAAATTATTTAGGATGCCCTGGTCCTCGTTAGGCGACAACCTAGTGTTTCAAAATGGTACTTGTTCGGCGCCATCGTGGATTTCTGTGTAAAGGATGCCATGAGCGTCAACTAATTCAGATTCGGAGTCCCTCGGCACGTAACTTCTCCTAAAAAGTGTCATTTGAAATGATTTTAGTGCCTGGGTTCCCCGTCAGGGTCAAAAACTATTTAATAGAAAAAATGACCGGTTGGCGGCCATCTTGGATTGTACTCGCCAGGCTAATCTGGATTTCTCGGTGAAAAATGAAAATGTAATGACGTCATACAGTCAGTGTGGTAGATTTGGAAGTTCCTTGGGGCCGGATTACCGAAAAGTGTCATTGACATAATTATAGAGCGTGCTTGGTTACAGATGGTGTCAAATCTATATTGCAAATGGCCCGCCGGCGGGCTTTTGAATTTTTAGCGCATAGAAAAAAAATGCACAGGATTTTTTGGAGAGGCATGTGGCACTAAATTTTTTAAGATAGATAATAGAAGTAATCAATCGTCAAACTTACTAGCCAAGAAAAATAAGGTACGGACTCAGGTTTTTGACGTAACTAGTTTACTTTGCGCGGCCGATATTACTCGCTAAGTCAGATCTTCATACATCCTCAAGGCATTTGCAAACTTTGAGGGCGACTTCCAGAGTGGCTCACTTTGCTTTAGTTGAGCAGTTGACGAGCCATTGTCGTCAAGCGCCCATGTTCTGGGTTGTCATTATTTAAGTTGATCCAGGTCGTTGCTTTACTGAATGCTGTCTCATACCGTAGTTAGTATATAATCTTTAGGGGTTGAGATTGACGCTAGTTCTGAAGTTCTAGTAAGACAGTTCTGGCGTACCTTCCTGCAGGTTGAAAATAGAACAAACTCTAAGATGGATTGGCCCGATACTCTCCACGTATCAGACACGATGCTGTCAGAATCAAATATAGTGGTTTGAAGGTTTCTGCTGTGAATTATTTCATAGTAAATTTCCCTATTTGGCAAATGCTATGGACTGTGAAAGCAGGCGTTGATCCATAATAATAATTACATAATAATAATAATAATCCATATTTGTATTCGAAATACTCACAAATTCTTCCGAAAATGTCCCGAAAATTCATTCTTGCCAAATTATCGTTGGGCCGGCAGCTCACTGCAGCGCGCACAGATCGAGTTTGCTCTATCCTAAAAAGCGACTTGACGCAAAAACAGTAGGTAGCAGCAACTCCCATTTTTAAACGTCTTTGGTTGGACGCGGCCGACGGCGTTGAACTCCGACCTCCGGTTGTGAGGCGGAAGTACGCTCTAGCAAAACTGAGCAACACTCCGTGCTCATGTTTCGGATTGGCTGCGCGCAAAAAGTGAAAACAAAAAAAGGATCCAATTTTCGGTTCGCATTCGCGACGCCTTATATAATACACAACTTTGGCAAAGCGCGGCCGAAATTGCGATTTTGTGACGTTTATAGTATTTCTTATGCAATTGTCTAATGGTTTTATGGCCGACTGCTTCCAAGTAGCATTGATATTATGTTATTTTCTTTTTTTTTTTTTACAAACATGTCCAATTATTGGGCGGATCGATATTGGTGTAGCACCTCAATTTTTCATGGAGCGATCGCTCACTGCCCTCCCCCCCCCGAGGATCTCAACGCCTCTGCTGTGAATTTTGTTATAATGTCATATCAGGGCATTTAATATAATTTACGACAAATAGCCTTTGCCTTGAATATACCACTTATTCAGTGCAGTATTGATTTATATTAGGATGGTAGTTACAGTTCCGAAGAATGTGATTGTGTCCACAGTGGCGTCTCATGTACGCTTTGCTAGGATCGGAAATGTTACTATTTTACAGTGGTTATATTTTCCCAGCGAATATATTTTTCGACGTATCTGCGCCCTGTACGGTTTATCGACAAGGGTCTGGTGTGTTGCTATGGAGAAGCTTTGTGCGACGCAACCGTCTGAAATGTCTTTTTCACTTTAAATTGACATAGAGTGGTCAAACTATATTTTACCTTCATTGGAAATTAAAGAAAAGCCTGTCTTTCAGTGCCATACAATTCTTACGACAGGCAAGAATTGATTTGGTATGTCATGTTGAGTAAATGTTCATGATTTTGGCCATCGGCGTACTTTAGTCCAACCACGTGAGATGCGCGTGAGTCATACGTGTTGTGCAATCGATAGTGCAATCGGTATCGTCTGCTAAGTGAGTCGGTGTTGATTTTTTTCCCCCATCAACACCACACGAACTTGAAATCACGACTGTAAGGGTAATCACAGGCCATCTTAATATAAAGATATCAACTGGTTTAGGGGGTGTAATGTAACATTTGACCGCAGTGAGTTAATTTTTCCTGCGTGGATATATTTTCCTCAGGCGCTGCGCGTTCGGAGAAAATTAATAATCCTGGGCAAATATAACTCTCCCTGACGGGTCCAAAGAATGTTATATTACACCCTGTACGAGTCAATAGGCTGTATCATGTGTTAACTATTTGGATTCTGGGAGGATATTTAATTCTCACTATCATGTCATTGCCTGTAGAAGTGAACCCACCGTGTTTTGTAGACACAATGTAACGTGATTGGAATACTTTCAACCTTGTTGCAATTGATTATCATCAACCAACGGGCTTTTTTTCGGTTTAAATGTTTGATGATCAATGTAATTGATTATATTCCGTACTCTTCCATCATTTGGATTTTCAGTAGCTGAAAGGCACCCTTGACGTTAATTTGCTGAATGTGGAACTAACTTCGGTTTACGTAGGGACGTATAACTGGAAAGGCGGAGCTAGAGAAGTTATATTACTTCTTCAATCTGCATTGAGAAAGTCGTTGCCTGTCATGTTACTTCAGACGGTGAAATGCTTTAAGCTAATTTTAATAAGATGATAAAAGTAATACAAAACATTAAACAAGTATTATCCATTCTTAAATGACAAAGATTTAAGGCAAATGCATTGACGTCGTGGTTAGTGTCGACAGTGATTTTTGGTCAGATTAATCTTTAACGAGTTTATATTTAAGTGACAGAATACTTAAAAATTTCGTCGATATTTAAGATTAAATCTAACTCTATAATCTTAATCTAGGTAATCATTGGTCCTGTAGTCAAGCCATTTCAGGATTTGTTTTATTAATCCTTGTAATTTAAATATACGACAGAAGACAGAACATGCGTATCGCCTGTCCCTCTGACAATTTTATACTTGTTTTTAAAAATGTTCGTTGAAATGGTTTGAATCAAAACAACGTGTCATGTGATATACATTAAGAACTAAGATGGATTAATAATGTATACCTTTCACGATGAATGAAACCAGCAACAGTAATGTCACGGTGCATTTTTACCTTTTAGGTAAAATAAATAAATGACGTTTACGAAGAAATCCGTTTTAATTTGTTACAAAATTGATATTTCACTTGTCAACTGTAAACCCCTTTTCATTATCCGCAGAAAAAATACAAAATAATTTTTTTGTCGCCTTCACCCCCGGATACAAACTGTATTTGACGAATTTTCTCAATGTTGTATTTTAACAGTGAATTTAAAGCTTCAATGCACGATTAGGCGTCTGTCCTGTATGTGGTACTAACATTATGGTTCATGATCGCTCTGGTATATGCGTTATAGATATGCACCGTATGAGATGTATTCGCACAGGTTCTCTCTGATTTCAGTGAACACCAATAGCGGCATTATTTGCCTAAGAAACACTGCACGGTCCTTTTACCGAGCCTGTGTACAACTTATGCAGAAAACAGCGTGATTGATTTGGTTAATAGTGGGCGATATAATGTCTTTTTGTTCGCAATTTATAAGTGGATTAACATCATTGAATGACCCGAATAGGTCGAGTAGAGTTTGTCAGTGGTCTCAGGTAGTCTCGTCAAGCCAAGAATCCAGTGCATAATGAACGGGTAAAATGTTTAAGAACAGGAACTAAAGAAGTTATCGCAATGTTAAATTGGTAGGTCTTGATGCATTGGGTTGTGGTATTTTTATTGCACCGGAGTGCAGTATGTACACAAGAATCGCAAAAATCATTTTAGTTTACAGGAAATACGCAAACAAAGCTGATGATATTTACACAAGACATATGGCAACAAAATGAATAGTACTATGTATGACTGCCCTTACATTCTGTGGACTATAAAGGGCATTTATGTGAAGCTGTTCAAGACTGACAAACCGCTCCATCCAACGATGCCCTTGCAAGCAATTCTTTATTAAGTACACGAGTCATGTGTGTTATTCAAATCACTTTGTTAAGTTTAATTTCTACCAGTGAAAAACAGAGAAGGATTTAAAACGGAATTTATCTAAAGATTTGATTTATTTAACGTTTATACATGACACATGATATTTACTTAGAACAGAGCAGCAGAAGTAACGGAGCCTCTACGGCAATAAATTAAATATGAGTCATTATGAAACCCTATTAAAATACGGTCCATCAACATCTATTGTAGAGTATTTTTCAAATTGATTCTAATTACTTTTAATTATCGATGCTAAGTTTCAGGTTTGCGAGTTATTCACTAAGAATAAAATGCATGGAAGCTCTTATTGTTTGGGGACCGATATCGCAAACAAGCTGGTTTATCATGTGACGTATCAGCCGGGAATCGCCTTTCTGTCAGCAGCTGAATTGCGTCATACATGGCAATAGGTACATTTGATAAGTTGTGGCAGTGAAACCAACCACTTAGGATATTGAGTTATTATTAGGTAAATTGACTGTTTACGCAACCATCTGCTGCATTCAGGATCAGGTTTTCAAGACTGAGATTCGGTCTTTAAATTTAATGATGACTAGGCGAACTTTGTCGCGCGGCCAGTTTAAGCAATGTGCACTTTTAGAATATTATGCTTTTAGATTAATTTTGACCTTTGGCATTGAAAATATTATGTAAGCATAGATTTGCACAATCTTGCATATTTCACTATATTCTAGCATATTTTTTCAAATAAAATAAATAAAACTGTCCAGGCCGCTTCACGGGCGCCTTATAAAAATATTCACACAGCTGCCAGCAGCATCGATGGCATGATGGCATTGGCCGATTATGCCATCGTCCAGAACACAGGACATCTTGTTAGCATCAAAACGGTTTTCCCTAACAATCTCGGTATCACAAACGCTAAATGGCATTATTAATGGAACGGGCCGCGCGCTTCAAGGCTTGGCTAGCTCTATATGTGCGATGAAAGTGTCTTGACGAAACCTGCAGTAAATATATTTTATTTGCCAAAGTTTATATCCTGTTTGCTAACAACAAATAAATGCCAAAGTGCTTGCGCTTACCTACAGCAGTGTGCTAAATAAACATCGAGAATTGAGGTTTTTGAACCGTGTTGTATAGTGTGTGACATCATTCTATCAAAGTACATTTAATCAATCTTGAAATCTATGTGCATATTACTGTTTTTGTAGTTGTGATTTGCATGTAGATTGGTCTTTCGTAGATGTCTTTTTCATGAATTTGTTTTAGTCAATTTGTAAAATCAGATTATGAGTGAATCCTTGTTAGATTACAATTTATTTAACGATGCTAAGTCATTTTTTTCTAAACATGTTTGTTTTCTTGAAAATTTCTATAGTATTATGTTACAATGCAAAACAGTTATAGGCAGGTAGTCTTACTCAAACGATTGTTGTTGCTCGAACTGATCAGCTGAAGTATGCAATCATTGTTTATTTTTATGCACACATTTTGAACTGTTTTACACATGGACATATTTACTATGTTATAGACACTATGACTGATAAACATTTGCTGTGTGTGTGTCTAACTGCTGAACAAGAAAAAGGCAGTTGCTATGGCAAAATATTTGTAAATGTAATGTTATTAAAACTCATGCACTACCTCAGAATACATATCATTGTTCATGCAAAGACTGACTTAATACCTTATTGAAGCATTTTTACTTCATGTATTAATTAGCCACAGCTATAATGTTGTTCGCTTAAGCTGTTCGAAAAGTACCATAACTCAACTCATGAAAAATGTTTCTTATTTGCAAAGGATATTCATTATTTACAACCAAAATAATGCCAAAGTGTTGACTCTAACAAACAGTGTAGCTAAAGATAAAAACACTCAACATTTGTCCGTGTTGTACACCGTTACAAGTGTGACATCTTCTTTTCTATTAAGTAATTTAATTACAAATCTTGATTAACTGTACATAGGTTACTGTATTGTTTATTCGTGATTACTGTAGATTTGCCAAAGTTGCAGAAGCTTTTATTGTTTTGCCGCATAATAATGCCAAAGTGTGGCTGTTATTAAACAGATGTGCTAAATAAACACTCAAGGAGGTTTTTTTCTGTATTTCTGGTGTTTTGTTTTGCATAGATTATTTTAATTATGTATGTATTTGTGTGACTCGACTCTCTATTAAGTACATTTAATGCGAGAGATAGACTTCGATTAATACTTGTATAAAATAGATATGAATCTTTCGTAAAGAAAATATTCTATAAACAGTATATGGATGTTGTGTTGATTGCTGGCATGCAACAGTCAGCAAGGCTCCACTATAGCCTACAGTGGACACAGGGACACAACATTATATTTTTTATCACTTTCATGATCTTAAGCATGCGTGCATTAAGGTAGATGGAAAGCAAGTGGCACAGAGACAAATATGTATCGTCGCGCATGGCCACAATATCGTTAGGGCAAAAAGGTGTGTACATGTCAGAATTCCGTTAGCGTGTTCTAAGCAAAATGTCGTTAACATTAAATTGCTTGTAATGTTACAACATTGGCTTATTTCAACTGAAATCAAAGTTGGTGATTTAATCCTTTTATAAGTATGTTAGGCAGAATATGGAATAATTTTTTTCTTTGGTCAAGTTAGATTCATTCTAATGTTAACGACATTTGTGCTTAGAACATTGCTACACGGCGATTTGCCAAGCACACCTTTGTTGCTTCTAACGACATTTTGCATTAGAACATTGCTAACACGGCATTTTGCAAGCACACTTTTTGCTCTAACGACATTTTGCCATGCGCACGAACGTATTATGTCCCATAATTCATACATCAAAAAGTCTTCTGCAAATTAGAAGTTTAGTATGTTAAATATTTGTTCTCCTTATTTTTTTCACATATTATAGGACAGCTGCAGCTCCAGGGGCCTGGGAGCACTTATTCCTCCCCCCAAATGTTGACTGAATCTTTTTTTTTTTGGTTAATTAAGGCATTAGCTATTGAAGCATATGTCCATGTAAATGACGTGCTCGGACTCTAGACACCAACCAGAGGGTTTTATCCTAACCCCCCCCCCCCCAGGCCCATCCCCCTCCGCCCCCCCCCCCAACTTCTAAAATCCATGGATGCCCATGGGAATGAGTAAAGACTTGCATCTACTCTGGGACCTGCCGGTATTTTGGCTACGACCCCATGCATCCATTCAATTCAATCTTACCCCCCCCCCCCCCAAAAAAAAAAATGACACCAAAATATATCAAGGATAGGACTAAGGTTATACGGGGTTGTGAGTTCGGGGGTTCGGGGGGCGGGCTGTAGGGCATATACTGTTGGAAATACGATCATCGCCTAAACGTAACATTTGCTCTCGAAATCTTGTATCGTGTATATTACACAGGGTTGCCAGTTTGGCCTTTTTCCGCAAAAACAAGAATTTGGCCGTTTTTTAGATTGTTTGCCGAAGAAGTTCAAAGTGGGCAAACGCTTTTTGGCCGTTTTTTTGGAGCTTTTTCACTGACCCATAAAAAATATTTGAAAACTGATTGTTCCGGGATTTTGCAGTCAAATATGTGGCACAAGGATCGAAAAGTAGCACGTGTGCATGGTATTTCACGTGAAATCTGGCTCAGACGTAAACCTGGCACTCAATTTTCGGCGCGCCAGCAGAAGGTTTCAAAGGTGTTATAAATTGTATTACACAGTTTATTTTAGACCAAATCTGGGCATACGGTGTCCGTAAAATGACATCAATTCGAATTTGGCTTTTTTTCACTGAATTTTGGCCGGTATTTGGCCCAATTTGGCCGGTTTGAGGAATCGAAAACCTGGCGAAACCCTGGTATTATTAATCCGCTTCAGACGTTGTAATACGTTTAGCATATTTAAGCGAATCTGAGCATATTTCTCAGAACGACTGAGACGACTTTTGGCATAATTTCAAATTTAAGCGTGGCAACACTGGGTTTAAGCCAGAAGCGCACTCGGACGACGACACCGCTAAGCATGGGCACGCAAAGCGACGTGAAAAATCACGAATATGAGAGACTTTGAGACACAGTCATTGGTAGGTAAGGTATATTCAAGTTAAAATTTAGGTAGTTTTACGTAATTTGAAATCTGATATCATCACATACTAAACGCACATTTTAATGAAAATGTCTATGCTTTGTACTATGTCGGTGATTGTATCCGTGCATGCATGCCGCGAGTGTCACCAGTAGCTCGCGGCGCAGCGAGTCGACAGGGGTAGAGTCCCCTGGCTTTCCGGCTGATGCAGCGTCTCGTCTCTCGGGTTTGAACAAGATCGACATCGCCAAAATGTAGACACACTCCAATGGTCCGGTAAATCTGACGGCTTGTGGAGTTTTTGTTCGAACAATTCTCTTATTTTACAATTTGAACGACTCACATAAATACCAGAATTATTCTAAGAAAAACTACTCGGGCCGTCAGATTTGCTGGACCAATTCTGGTGAGTGTGTATACATTTTGGCGATGTTGATCTTGTCCAACACCGACAGGCGAGACGCTGCATCAGCCGGAAAACCAATGGGACTCTACGCGTGTCGAGCGGGCTGCGCCGCCAACTACTGGTATCACTCGCGGCGTGCAATGCACGGATACAATCACCGACACAGTACAAAACATAGACATTTTCATTAAAATGCATGCTCAGTATGTGATGATAACCTACCTTCTTCAAATTACGTAAAACTATCTGCACTTAAGCTTGAATACGCCTTACTTACCAGTCTCTCACATTCGTGATTTTTCATGTCGGCTTGCGTGGCCTCAGGTCGGCGGTGTCGTTCGTCTTGCGCTTCTGGCTGAAATCTGGCGACAAAATTTCGTCTTAGTTGTTGGGCTTAGTTGTCATCAAAATTAAGATCCGAGTCAGGCATTGAAATCTCTGACCATGAATCACTCCCAGATGATTCAGAGACGGTCAAATATGGCATAATAATGATTAAAAATGACCTCGAAATTTGTTGTTTTACTGACGACAGACCGTTTAAATGTTCGTATATTGCGTGCATTATGCAAGTCAAGCTCGCTCGCTGCACAAGCTACAGAGAGCGGCGTTCTTCTGATGACGTCAGGGTCACGTGATACTCAAACATGGTTTGAGAGTTTTTGTGGGCGCGCGGGGCGATCTTGGCTAAGAAATAATGATATTTCATTCTAGTGCGGTATTATTTGAATATTAGATGATTTCCTTTTTCCCAGGTAACTTTCGATTGAATGGTATTCCAGCAACAATTAACTATCAATTAAAACTCATTTTCATGAGTATTTCCTGGAACCTTTAAGATTACTCTTCAAGGGATCAGTTTGAGGATTAAATGTTGTTCGGTATAGAAACTTACTTGTTTAATGGAGCACAGAAGATTAATCAATCAACACGGAATATAATATTATAACCCCAGCAAAGTTATTGATGCTACATTGAGACATGGCATCCAAGTCGGAACAGGGGTCCATGGTCGGAACAATGAGGGCACAGTCACCGAAAACTGTTGTGACCTGCAGGTGGCACGGCACCTTTTTACCGTCCCGTAGAAAGCTATGCTAAATAGAGCAATTTTAAAAGCGTCTCATTTATGAACCGAATCGTAGATTTTTTTTTTCTAAATTGAAGGAAATGAAGGGAATTTTTATGTGCTTTCAAATGAACAACATGATTTGTCACGTTTTCCAGCTCTAAAAAAAAGTTACGGGACTGGATACAAGACTAACCACATATTTTACCTGCTAGATGCTTAAAATATCAACATTCTAATCTAGCAATGAAAAAAAATCATTTAAAATACTACAAGCCTGAAAAATCCAACTCCTTGGCAACCTGTAGAAGCTGTAGTCCTCAAAAAAGATATAAAACCACAAAAAGTGACAATTTTACACTCTACCTATTTTTTTATGATTTTTTTTTATCAATAAGGTGACTTCATGATTGAATTGAATTGAAGTTTGAATGAAATCAGACGAGAAATGAGGCTGGTAGAGCACATAGAAAAAATATGGCTTGGCATCATATAAAAGTAGGAATAATGTGGGCACTGTCACCGAAAAAACTGTTCTGACCTAAAATGACCCACAAAAATCTCCACAGGAAGTTTGAATGAACTCCGACGAGTACAACAAATGATGGCATCACATAAAATTCGGAAGAATGGAGGCGCTGTCGCTGAAAAGTGTCGTGTCGTAGGTCCACGCCATACTGTTATATATTTCATGGGCGCAAATCCGTTTTGAAACGTGGGGGGGGGACACAATTTCTGGAAGCCGAGAATATCTCGACGAATTCTACCTGTTTAAGGAACCTATTTTGACGCTCTGCCGACACATTTTTTTTTCTTTTTTATGTAATGGGCAGTCAACAATAATTAAAAACCACTCCGTCTACCAAATTAGAGCATTTCTGCAGGTCCAAAATTTGCAGGCAAACGCGCATGCTGGGAGTGGGGGAGGGGTGCTCGATCGCTACTCACAATTGAAAATATTGCGGGACAAAAATCGATTCCCCTCCCACCCTCAAATATCATTTAGCAATTTGGAAAAATTTCAATAATTTTGCTATTATATGTTTACAAAATGTCATACAAAATTTTTCTCTGTTTTTATGTGCCTTTTGCATGATCGAAAAACTCTGTATTACAACTTTGGAACGCCCAAGAACAATTTCCCTATAACGCCGAAAAATTATCGGACAATTTTCGCCTGTTCCCCCACCCCTTCAATCCAAAACATTAAGCAACAGCGATCCCTGGTAGCCAGGGGCAGTGAAACATTTCAAAGGTCGGGGGGCGGGAACATCACATCAATTTATGCGAACTGGGAATACAAGGTGAGTTTAGTGGGGGTGCCTCCCTCCTCCCTCCCCCGCAGGCCGCATAGGAGTTTCCGCCCTTTTTTGGCAAGAAAAACGCATTTCTGACACCACTTTTCCTGCTCTTTATAGCACCATATCCTGATTTTTAATCAACTATTTCCACCTTCACCTTAAGATGTTTCACTCCCCATTACTCCTATGATCATGAGATTCCACCTCCTCAGATGTGCATCCTCTCCCGCTATGCCCAACAGCCTAACGCTCTCAGGAATATTGCTTATTTTGTTTGTGTCGGGCGCTCCAGCTCGGCCGCCGTAAGCGGCCACTAGTCTAATGGTCCCGCAGGCAAAACGGAGCCGGGTGGTTTCTAGAAGCCTATTTGACACTCTGATGAACATTCTTTTTTGTATAAAATGCGCTCCAATAATAATTATAAATGCTTTATCATTACCAAATTCCAGTAGCACTTTGCACTATATTGGTAGAACATTTCTTAAAGTAACATTAATGATAAGTCTTATTGGGTCAGATGATGCCGGTAAAGAATCCCCATAAAGTTCTATTTTAGCAGGTGTCATAGACCTTTCAGAAGGCTCAGGAGTGGGGCCATTGGCGTGGGCCGTGAGGAGTGGACTACCCCCTCCCCACGGACCCATGGAAACTTCTTAAATCAACCGCACACCCAAATAAACGTGAACAACTGCGTTTGTGAATATATATTCTTAAACGTTCTTTATATTTATAAAGACTGATTAGAATTGTAGACTCGTTTTCAAAGCAGATATACAGGAAATATTGAAAAATGTAAATTAAGTAGTCTTGCTTTGCGAGAGGAGGTGACTACCCCTCCTCCTCGGAACTTATTTGAAGTATGCATAGAAAAGACGCATTGTTCATAGCCATACTACAATACATATCTATCATGGTATATTTTAGCAAGATTAATGCATTGGGTTACAGTCATATTGTGAGCGATCGCGAATATATCAATTGAGCAGGCTGAAAAGTATGTTGGAGGGAGAAAGGATATCTACCACGGTACTAAGTATTTTGAAAATACGTCATCGAAAAGCGGATTCTAGCATAGTAAAGTCATATTTCCACTGGTTATGTTTTAGCAAGATTACACTGATTTAAAATTGTTGTGCAAACTTATCAACTATTTGAGCAGTTAAAATATATGTATCAACTTTTCCGGTTAAATTTTAAAACAAATTACAGTGCTACGTGTATTCTCACCCAAAAGCACACATTATGAGTGTGCTTTGAAAACTACCAGAATTGGATATAGTTTTCAACTACCTTATATTTGCATGTGTGTTCAGATCATGTTGAACAAATAAATTTTGAAGAGTGTTAAGGGATTGTGTGTCATACTGCCAAGGAAAGGCGAATCATCGAGCGGTGGAGAGTAGTGAATGTAAGGGGATATCGGCCTATTAGGGTAGGGAAATTTAGTAAAAAAGTATCAGTGGTTAGGTAAATACCATCGGTAATACAATTTTAAAGTTTAAATTTTATTTAATCTGTTTAAGGATTGTGTAGTCAGGTTCTTAAAAAGATCTACAGAACATTTATGAAGAACTCTTTAATTGTTATTCTTGCGAAGGAGAACATATCAACGAAGAGTGAGGACGGTGCGAGGGTTGATACTCTCTTTCACGAAGGAAATTGAAATATATCGACATCGAAAGGACGGCGTTTCTGGGCCATAGGATAAATATAATATTATTAAAATTTGATTATCTGATTCTCTTATCAATATTCAAGTGTTTGTTAGACATACTCAGTTTATTTATATATTTTTTACGTAAACTTTTTGGATGGCATATATCTTGGCGGGGTGGGAGGGATCACCGTCCTCGAATATGCAGATAGTATTCGTGAAGGCTTTCTGTGAAAAACATGAGAGTTTATTTTATATCTGCAATTCATATGCGACACGGAGCGCGATTAACGAAAATTTTTTTGATACTTTCTTGCTTTTGCCCCCCCCCCTAAAAAATGACAAATTGAAAATTCTATATCAATACGTATATGCTAAGATTGTTTAAAAAGTAGCGCAACCAGTTACAAAAACCAATAAAAAACTTATTATCCATTTGCATTGCTTAGGACTGTACATGTTTATTTGCGCCGCGGAGCGCGTCCGGAAATTTGAATTTTTCTACACGTGCCAATGAAAATATTGGTCACTCCATTATGTTGTTTTGTCCCCCTGCCCCCCAAAAACTTGACCAATTTAAAAGTATTAGTTAAAATACAACGTTAAGTCGCTACAAAATCTCTCAAAATTATTGACACGGCTCTTTGCTCGAGGCCATACATGTAATTTTGCGCGCGTGATGCGCGCACGAAAATTATATGTATGATCAATTACACCGATAATACAATATTGTAAAGCAAATATATTCCCCCCACACTCTCCCCATAAAAAAAAAATAAAAACAACAAAATGAGAAATTGACAAGTTGGAAAAATTATGATTTTTAAAAAACAGACGGTGCACTAAAATGAATATGATGTGTCACTTTTTGGCACGGCATTCGCGATAAATAAATTCCGAAACATGTACATGTATTACTGTAAATTTCGCGCGCGGAGCGCCTCCAAAATTTTGACTTCTTGCTTTTGCCCCCCCTCACCCCCAAAAAAAAGAAACAGATTAAAAAAGGAAAAATGACAACTGAAATATTCTCTCTAATATAACGAATCGCATAATGAATATGTTTTAACAACTAAAGCGACAAGGCACACTACAAACCAATTTAAGCTATTAACCAATGTATAATATTCGGCGCTTCTGCCAGCGACAAAATCGTCTATCCTATTATGGCCACATTTTGCGCCGGGCGACTGAGAGCGAGCCTACAATTTTGACTGCTTTTTACAGCCCAATTGAATAATTGGGCAACTATATGATTACAGTAATAAAATACATATGATATGTATGAAAAGTAAAAAACAACACAGACTATTAAAAAATTTGATGTTAATGCACAATGTATTCGGCGGCTTGCCGCGAAATAGTTATCTTATATTGGAATTTGCGCGGAGAGCTGCGTCACGAAATTTTGACATTTAATAACGGCCAATTAAATACTTGGACTATTTGAACGGAAAAGTGAAGTTTAGTTTGATAAAACAACCACAGACTAATTAAACAATTTAGTAGTTATCACACATGTATTCTTAAATTCGTGGGGACATTTTGATATGTGTCCCCACACTTCAAATTCCGTGGGGGGGGGGCTGTTCCCCTCCTCCGCTTAGATTTCGCCCTGATATATATTAATATCACTTTATGGTTTCATGACTAGAAAGGTAATGATCCCCCATAAACCTCCATAGCAAGTTTGAATAAAATCCGTTCAGTAATAACAAGCAAGTTATTGCATAATAAACATTTTTGCACATTTTCACTCAATCAGGGTGACCTTTGACCCAGTACAAAGCGGAAAAGTGGAGGCAGCATCACCAAAAGTTATAGATTTCTAGATTCGACTATGATAAACTTGCTAAATTTCAAGAAAATTATTGTCAAGAAACGTGGCCAGTATCGCGCAAGCAGACCTTTAAAAATTTACCCTTTGTGTATAATGAAAGAAGGAACAAGCCTGCAAGGGTGCCACCGTCACAAGTTTATCATGCCTAGATTTCTCAATAATACGCTTATACATACCGATTTTGAAAAACAAAACAAAACAAAAATCCGTCGAGAATCGTGGCCAGTATCGCACACACAGAATATGACGCGGCGGCGGAACGAGTGACTCCAAAGTATCCACCGATTTCGAACCGTGGGGTAGGGGATACGTCTATCAATCAATCAATCAATCAATCAATCAATCAATCAATCAATCAATCAATCAATTTGTCAATCAATGGTGCTTTTTATGTTGTTCTGTGATACACTAATTGAAGTAATCCTTACTTACAGGGAATTAGCCCTTTGTATTTTGATAACAAATGGCTATTTAACATTTGCTTTTACATTTTTGACCCCAAACCACCAAACAAAAACACAAAAATAATCACATCTTGGTATAATAATAATGTGAAAAAACTGTTTTTCCCTCCTCACAAAGCACTAAATTACTATGCACAGCTTTAAATCTCATTTGATTCATTTTAAAATCCATCAGCTAATGTTCAAGCTGGTCATCTGCGAATCATTGTGCAGTATGTTTCTAAGTCATGCAAAAAAAACAACAACTCTTAAACAAATGTGTTTGGTTGAATAAAATGATTATAACCTCTTAGTAATTAATAAAGTAATTGTGGTTTGGAAACTAAAATAGGGACGTCAATCTGTTTTAAACGCCCTTTTCAGTCCCTTATCATCATATGTAACTTAACGAAGATACCATATGATGAGTTAAACAAAGGAGATGAAAGGAGGGGGAAAATAATTTACAAATACAGTTATAATGTAGATCTCTGTGTTTATCACAAAGATAATGAGATATTTAAGAAAGTAGATAGTATCATAAATGCACATGGCATCCGCACATGAAACATCACTATACTTTTGATTTTATTTATTTGTACAATAGTTTCTTTACGCATGCCCACATAATAAATTCATTGTCAACACGCGCTCTCATATGTAAATAGATACTCACAATGCATTAATAAATATTCACAATACACACCCTTCTAATTAAGATAACTGATCGGCTACTTTCTTAATCATCGTAATGGTACCAAATTAATGCAATAACAGTTCCCAAGAGTACAGACGTCGATCATTGTAGAGAGTCAACAAAATATTTAGCTAAGCGTTTCATCGAGTTTCAAACAGAAAAGGAGCCAACGAAGAGATTGTTCGTGATCTATGCCATAATCGGTCATATGCATAAAAACTAGTAATTGCTTGCAAGGAATTCCCTCAAGTATAAGATGGAGGTCAATCAATTTCTGAAATCTGTATGCAGAACCCATTACGCTGGCAGTCGCAATTTTCACCCTTTCAATCGATTGCTTGAAAACGCGAAGAGCATTTTCCTTGTACAGGTATTTACTTGTTTTCTTTCCCCAAGTTTTGAAATACCAGCTTGAGCGCTCTGGCATAATCACGACGTTCGAGTTTAAAACATGTTCATGCTCTTAATAGACCAAACCAAAGCTGCACAAAAGGAAAATGTATCAAGGAATACTTGCTACTGAAATACCAAGGAAAATACCTCGGAAAATACCCCAGGTAGGGGATATAAATTTAACCTATTACTCGAGGTACGTATCGTCTTTCAAAACGCATTTATGATCTGCACTGGCCGCGAGTGGTGAAGATAGGAGGCTTCTCCCAGCACGTATTGCATTTGAATATACTTTACGGAAACCGTCTTTGTTGTTGTTCCACCGGCGTGACGTCGCTATTACATGATTGTCACTAATGACAATCAAACGGTTGGAGCACAAGCAAAATTTTATGCATACGGAAAAAAGCAATCTCTTGAAATCCATCTTTGGCTTGAAGCAATTTCAGATTTTCTGCAAGTCCTTATGGATACGGTCCATTACACTCATGGGAGAGCAAAGTGGGTTCTGTATGTATGTATGTATGTATGTCTGTATGTATTAAAATATGGGTGAGGGAGGAAGCATTTCCTGTTATGTGAGATATAATTTAGAAGATCCATTCATTATTGTACACAAATCTATGGATATTTCTTCCCCGCGACCGCGGAGCGAGGAACATTCCTCTGACCAGGTCATAAGTGCATATTTATTGTTGGAATTCAGTTTGCATAAGCCCTATATTGGTTTTGTTTTACCGGGCAAACCTCGGGAAGCTATCGTTTAGCAATCATTTCTGCTTGTATTCCATGCATTCCATGCATATGGATTCAAGCAAAAGACTAGAAAAGGTAATTGCTATTTTTCATACATATGATCCAATGACTGTGTTGGCAGTTGTTACAAAAGTCGTGTCTACACGTTCGGAATTAAACCCAGGGCTTACCCAAGGTTCCTTAGAGTCTCAGGAATTTGGAGTTAAAGTCGACACGGAATTATGCAAATTCAGAGTTAACGTAGGATACCTCTGACGATTTACCTCCCAGTTGTCTACACGTTCGAAGTTAGCCTCTGGGCAAACCCGGAGTCCCTTTGAGTCTCAGGAATTTGGAGTCAAACCAAGATTCGTGAGCATGAAATTTGGACTTACTTCTGAAGATGTGACCCTGAGAAACCTCAGGATTAAGTCCCGAGACTTGCGAGATAGCTCAGATTCCCAAATTGTCGTGAAGCTGCACATCGCTCGGAGCTTAAAGGACGATAATTGGGAACACGTGAAATTACCTCCAGAACCAGCTGAGTTGGGACATACCTGAAGTATACACTAGCTGAAGTGTTTATTTTGGATGGAAGGATTTTTCTTGAATTTATTCACTTGAAGAGAATCAAGCATTCGCAAACCAGTATTTCACTAATCTTGTTCACTGATAGAGATTAATCAAAACCAGCTATACAACACATTTGCCTTTCGCAATGAATATAATTGATATATAAATTTAGTTCGATTAAAACGAGTCAACGTTTGCCCACTAAACTGTCACAGCAGAATCCGTGCATAGATCACTTGATTCTAAAACAGTTTTCCCCCCAAGTTGAGGGCTACCTCCAATCATAGTATTTACCATTAGAGCCAGAGCCCCTTAACTGTTGCGGTCTGTGTGACAATAGACCTGTTTACAATGTATTTAAATTTATGGATGTTTTCTCTTCCGATGCCTAGTGATGAGCTATTTCTGTTACCTGTACTGCCCCCCCCCCTGACAAAAGGGGATAACTGACATTTTTGTGTTTCAGAGATATTGAGCAAAACGTATTTTGTTCAAAGCCTTAAATTACTATTCAGTGTTTTGTTTTCAAGTTAACATATCCAAATGCGCATTTCAAAGGACTTTCAAATTCATGTAACAATTTCCTGAAAATCTCGCCTTTTTCGTTCAATTGCCAGCTATGATTAATAAATATGAGAACAGGTTAATGTAATGTCTGGAAGCCAGACAAGGGCACTCGTAGATTTGCCCATAAACTGTTTAATATTAATGCAAATTCTTTGCATACTATTCTGACAAAGGTTGCTCTTAAACAACCTGACAGCTTGCTGGAGGCTTGTCAGACATATTATTTATGCAATTTGCATTTTTGGTATTGAAAATTTATTCATAAGAACAGGTGAGACAAATAACTCTGCGCTAGGTTTCAGAAGAGAAAACATCCATAACTTGAATACACTATGAAATAGTCTAATGCATGTTCATATTTGGGCTGAAGATGGGTAAAATCAATTTTAAAGAGAATTATTTTGAAAAAAAGTGTGCAGGCTACCATATCAGAAATCTAATCACTTATGGGGATAAGGGGCATAATTAATTACATGTAGATTATCAGGCATGCACTGACCACCCCCCCCCGACAAAGGGGG
>JZLH01S0242235.1:0-14055 GCA_001188425.1 Eucidaris tribuloides | reverse complement strand
AACAGAACAAATGGCATTTGAAAGCTAAGACTATGCCCTTGCTGGTGATGTTAGCATGACGTCAAAAAATGTTTTTCTCATTATCAAAGAGGGCGCTCTTGACTTGCACAATTATTTTTGAGACACACTAGCAGTGTTTGAATGGACACATAAACAGCCCAGAATACAAAATTTGGAAATTTATGCTGCCACTGGCAAGATATGAATGAATTAACAATTAATACTCGGGGCGAGTACAAAATAGCCTAGATCTACACACAATAAGTGGGAGGAAATGGGCAGGTGAATCCGGTCAACTTACGATTTTCACTTTTTTAAAGCACTAAATAATCATTTTGAAGTATAATTTTCCAGGCTTCATTTTTATACCTTATCAAAGACACTGGTAGCATGAGGAATCATGTAGCTCAGATTTTATTTTTTTCTTTTAACCGGAAACAATGTTATACAATGCCTTTAAAGTAAAAACAACTATTCCCAGGTTCTTCGTGTCTTACTTAATAAGTCTCTTTATGGTAACATGACAAGGTTACTTCAGTTTCATGCTATGACTTTACCCTTTTTCTATGGTGTCCCTAAAGGGTCATCGTAAATCGTGAATATCCTCGCTAATATTCACGACTAACTCTGCACTATCGCACCTTAGTTGCAAATATCGGCGCCAATATTCAGGACTATCGCACATTCAGTCGCGAATGTCTTCGCCAATATTTACGACGAGTCGTGAATTTTGTCGCAAATATTGGCAAACACATTCGCGACGAAATTTACGACTGGTCGTGAATATTGGCGCTAATATTCATGACGAGATTTGCGATTGTTCACAGTTAGTCTTGAATATTGGCGAAGATATTCGCGACCAAAATTCACGACTATTCGCACATTTTTATTGTAAATTTATTTCAAGTAGCTAGGTACCTTTTCTCGAGAGGGGACGTTAACTAGTCTTGCGTAACAGCCTGTTTGGTGATTAACTGAATCTATTAAACCCAAGCACTGACCGCCAACAACATAAAATAGAACAGAAGAAGGATAAGAAGAAGGAGGAGGAGAAGAAGAAGAAGAAGAAGAAGAAGAAGAAGAAGAAGAAGAAGAAGAAAGCGAAGACAACGAAGAAGAATGAGAAGAAGAAGAACGAGTGTGCATGTAACGGCAGCCTGCAGGTCTGATGAAATTAGTAACAGTTATTTGTCCAAGGTCAGTGGGGGATGGAGTTATACATGTATCTCTGTCCAGTGGTTTGGTATGTGATTAAGGGATAAGGAGGTCAGTATGGGGGCAATGTTCAAAGGTATATATAAACGTTGTATAACTACATCAGTTTATCACAGAGGGGAGGAGGAAACGAAGTTAAATGATGACAATGATAGCAATATCATAATAATAGTAGTAATAATAATAATACTAATAATAATATTCTTCTCATTCTGCTCCTCCCCGTTCTTCTTCTTCCTCTTCTTTCACTTTTCTTTTTTTTTCTCCTTTTTCCTCTTCTTTTTTCTTCTTTTTCTTTTCCTTCTCCTTCTTCTCCTCATTCTTCTTCGTCGTCTTCTTCTCGTCTTCTTCTTCTTCTTCTCCTCCTCCCTCAGCTCCTCTTCCTCCTCCTCCTTCTCCTTCTTCTTCTTCTTCTTCTTCTTCTTCTTCTTCTTCCTCTTCTCCTTCTTCTTTTCCTTCTTCTGTTCTATTTTGTTTTGTTGGCGGTCTGCTTGGGTTTAATAGATTCAGTTAATTATCAAACAGGCTGATACACAAGACTAGTTAACGTCCCCTCTCGAGAAAAGATACCTAGCTACTTGAAATAAATTTACGATAAAATGTGCGACTAGTCGTGAATTTTTACGACTAACTCTGATAAATCGCAAATCTCGTAGTGAATATTGGCGAAAATATTCACGACTAGTCGTAAATTTCGTCGCGAATGTGTTTGCTAATATTCGCGACTAGATGAGCGATAGTCGTGAATACTGGCGCTGATATTTGCAACTAAATGTGTGATATTGCAGAGTTAGTCGTGAATATTGGTGAGGATATTCACAATTTACGACGTCCCTTCAGGGCCACCATATTTTGCTGATGTTCTACACGTTGATTCAGCGAAAAGGGGGATAACGTCCATAGACAATACATGCCTGACATGGGCGTTATCTTCCCTTTTCCGCTGAACCGTCGTACAGTGTGTATCAAAAATGGTGCAATAAAAAAAAGAAAAAAAGTTATTTTTTGGTATTAAAGACACTATAACACTGTGGAAGACCCGTTTAAACAATTGTCGAAGTTTGCTATTTGACAGTGTTTGAATGGACAAATAAACATCCTAGAACACAAAAGTTTGGACAGTTATGCTGTCACTAGTACAATACGTTTTGATACAAATTGGCACATTAATTTTATATCGGGCGATAGGAAATTCTGCAACACAGCAGTCTATGGAGAAAAGCTGGAATGGTCTCTCAATGATTTTCACTGTTTTAATGCACTTAATGATTGTTTTACACTGCAATTTTTTTCAGGGCTTCATTTTTAGATTGTATCAAAGACACTAGTAGCATGAGGAATCATGTAGCTCCGATTTCTTTAAACTGGAAACATTGTTATACAGTGCCTTTAAATGAAGTTCACAAACAACCTAGATAAGTTGGGTAATAGCAAATAGCCAAAAGTTGGTTCTGTCAATTTAAAGATATAATGAATCTTAGGAATACAATGCGCAAAATCGGTACTGTACCACTACACACTTGAGTTGCATATGAACATGTTGTACGTTGTTTAAACTATCCGTTGACAAAGAAACCATTTAAACACGAAAAACTGATTTCAAAATGGCTCAGTGATCATTACAAAAGTATCTAAAACATTTAAAATTTTACTATTCCTTTATTTCCATTCAACAAGGAGACATTATACGCTATGCGTTTAAACAGGAAAACAGTGTGATTGTTCAGTTGTCAAGTCAAGGGTATATGGCTGCAGAGCATGCATCGGCCTTTGTTCACTCTAAAGAAGTTGGGAGTTTTGTCTTTCAACATCACGAAACATAAAAAAATTAACATATTTGGAAAAGAAATACACGGTTCTGGGAGTTCTTTCGTATTTCATATTTTAGATTGTTAATATGCTTTGATTTTTATTGAAGTACCCACATTCTGTTTAAAAGTATACACAAAGCTGGAACCAAAATAAAAACAAAAATGTTACATCCATAAATTATTGGACTCATAGCAAAATCACGTGACCCATGACTAATCACATTTTGTATGACCTTGACGGTCAGGTATAACTGAAGGCAACCGAAGCAAAATTAGTTGATAATAGGTCTACATCATTTGCCATGCCGCGACTGTCACGATGATAATTTGGACCTACATCACCGATGACAAGAAATGAAATTTGAGCATTTCGACATTTAACAATACCCAAGGCCATTTTTCAAAGGGTTTCAGTGGAGTTGCATTCGTCGATCAATATTGATTCGTCATCTCTCCACCCTTTCATCGATGTAATGATTGACATGGCCACCGGCCGTGGTAAAACAGCAGCGTCACAAATTAATAGTTTGCCATGTTAGCACCTCATGCTACAAAGTTCACTCTTTAGGACCTTAATTGCATAAGCACCCCTTGAAGAGAAGAGACAAATTGTAACAAACAGATAGAGAGACATGAACAGCCTCGCATTTAGGATCTGATGAATGCTGAATGCTGAAGGGAAATGGCAAGATTGGAGGTAGTTTTCAGGTTAGGACAAAACGTTTCCAGAATCAAGTATACTGTTTCATGTTTATGGTTTGAAATCAATCAACTCTGCCTAAGTCGAATTTCTTGGGACTGAAGAAAATGCATCGAATTAGACGAAATTCGACTTACAAGGGGTCAAAAAACAATAGAAAATAAAGGAATGGGAACCAGTAAAGACCTTCGAGTTAGCTGATTATTCGACTTATGCGACTTCGGCTTATGCCAAGTTGACTGTATCACAGCCATTAATTCGTGTCCTCTCTATTGTACAATTATTATCAGAAAATGTTGTGACATTGAAATATGTTTTGTAGCTTTCTATGGGATCAGTTTCTGTCAGGGTCGTACATCAATTTGATCCGGGTAGATTAACGCTCGTTTATCAAGTAAGCAATTCCAAAACAATTTTTTTCCAGCATACACATGCCCTCTCCTGTGTTTATGGTGATATCTGTTTCAACTCATTTGCTCTTAAGGCATTTTTTTTTTTACTTCTCTCCTTAATGTAAGTGCGTTTTAAAAGTAGTATGTATTTAACTTATCGGTTTGACCTGTTGTGCGAAATACAGGGTTTATCAGACCAGTGAGATTTGATAGAGCCGTGGGAGGGGGTGAACTTGGTCTGGCTTCCAGACGTTTAGACCTGTAGATTGACCCAACGTATATTGACGAGGAAATTGCAATCTTCAGTCAATTGCTTTGACCAAGGAGCATCAATCACAAAGAACTTGTGTTTTAACATTTTTGCTTTGACTACCCTATTTGACTAAGTCTAGTGTCGTGATGTGCGTTCCCTCACATACTCTATTTTGACACTTAAACTGCAATCCACACTGGCATGAGCCAAGACTAATTTGGCCATTCTCCATCTGAAGCATCTATAACACAACACAAGGCCTATAAAGTAATAGTCTACAGCCCAGATTTGTCTGACCATCATTTGCGAAGCACGACGAACAATGGCTTGCACCTGCAAGCTAGAATAAATGTACTCTGGAGGAAGAAAACATACGCATGGTCTGAAACCAAGATTAGCGTCAACCTTACTATTGATTCATTCTCGTAAATAAGAGAGTCATCAGGCTTGGATGTCTTTCAACTTTGCATGCCTGCCTGCTCATCGAAGGTTTAATAACTTAAGCCAAATCATCTAAACCTTGTCCTCAAGCAGATCTACCGGGAACGTATCCAGACAAGCACTTATTTCCGTGTTCGTAAAGTCATGATCAAAACTCGAATATTAAACCAATAATGCTGAAAAAATGCGGTTTTTGTTTAAAGATGCGTTATTTTCATGTTCCCGTCTTTTCGATGGCGATTTATATATCAACAATTTTGCAAAAATTCCGACACAAAGGCATCTTAAGCCTTCTAACAGCGAATGAAGCTCGTTATGGTAAATCAGCAATCCATCACCAAGGGGTTCTATCTGGATTAACAAGCCTACCAAAATCGCTTAGTATCACGACCAGCTATCAACTAGAGAACGGCACTGAGGTAATCCGATCATGAACATGAGTTGGACTTTGAAATTTAATCCTTGAAAATGTCAGGCCAGCCGTTGTTCATGTTTTCTACGCCACATGATTCAAGTTATAAAGCGAGAGATCGGCTCTCGGAATCCCGATCATCCCCCGGTTTCACGGTGAAACAGATTTTCTGTGAGTCAATGGATTAGATACTAAATGCACCCACTCATCTTTTCTAACAGGTGTAAAGGTTCGATGCTCTTGCCACTAACAAAATAAAAGTATGAAAACTCGGGAAGAAAAAAGTACGAATGTTGCATCGACCTCGATCTGCCCATTCTATGTCAAGGAAAACACATTTTGTGACAAACGCTTCCCAAATGCCCTGTGTTCCTTGCCTTCAATTAGAATCCAACGTCATGATCAAGTGCAAGCTAAATGTTTGAACCGGAAGTAAACGAATATGTGTATTTTATCTCGATAAAGTTTTGCCTTACTTTCAAGAATATCCTCATTGTGATTTCCTGATTTACATGGAACAGATTGATTTTACACTAAATTGGTTTAAAGGCATTGTATAACAATGTTTACAGTTTGAAAAAAAAATCTGAGCTACATGATTCCCCATGCTACCAGTGTCTCTGATACGGTCAAAAAATGAAGCCCTGAAAAAATGCAGTTTAAAAGTGAAAATAAGAGACCAGTCCATTTTCCCTATAGACTGCTGTGTTGCATAATTTCCTATCGGCTGAGAATAATTCATGTGCCAATTTGTATCTGCACATATTTTACTAGTGACAGCATAACTGTCCGAACTTTGGTTCTAGGGGTGTTTATTTGTCCATTCCGACACTGTTAGATATGTCAGATAGCAAAGTTCGACAATTTTTAAACGGGTATTCCACAGTGTTATATAGCGTCTTTAAAATAAACGGTATTAAAGCGCGAACCAAAAAATTCCATCTTGTTTCGCTCGCTTGGATCAAACAATTGTAATAGTCAATTCCGTGTTATAAAGGATTTTTCAAAGTTAATATGTGAAAGATCAGTTTTCTCTTTTGCAGAGCACCTATTACTCGTGTGAAACCCATTGTAGAGTCGCACATGGCCAATACTGGTTGAAAATATGTTTGTATAGGGGTTGCAAAATGATTTCAGTGTTTGCTTAGGGGACGGGGGAAGGTTTCTGGGCTTTAAGTCTCTAACAAAATAAATGGGGGTTAAGTATGGGAGCCCCCCCCCCCCCANACACACACACAATATGTATTAACGGTAAAAGGATACTAATTTTTCCAAGAACCTGAAGGCATACACATGTATTCTGTCAGGAGAGTGTTCAATCAAACATGGAGCAAACACTCCGACCCAACAGGAAGAGTAAGACGTGCAAAAAGTAAAGAAACAAATCAAATTGCTGCCTGCCACTTGTGATTCATTATTTGTAAAAATAGAAGCCAATTTACATTCACAACCGTGGGTATACTGGATTTCTTTTTCTGTTATGAAAAATTAAGTTAATAAATCAACCATCGGTAAATGTGACATGACACCACGATGCCCAGATAAAGTCGTACATCTTGTGAAACATACTCAGAGAAAGAAACATACTTTGGGTGTAAAATATTAATATTGAAACTTTTGCAACATGTGAAGGTCATACAACTTTTAATTTTTGATGACTCTTCCCTTTCATACTGTATATGATAATTATGACACTTGGCACTTTCCTTACCTTTGCGTTGTGCGACTTTATCACAGGTCATGCATTATTTAGAGTTTATTAATATTTAAAGAGCATGATTTGACTGGATGGATTTATGTTGAATATATTCAACTTGAAAGAAATTATCAATAAAAATATATATCATATATTCTCACATTGTAAACATACCTTTTTTTTCTAATAGACAAGACGATGTTTTTTGTTTGTTATTGCAATGATACCTCAGTATGGGTCATATTTGCTTAGAAAATTGGCCATTTTGCTTCTGCATCAAACATAAAGATACGTCTATTATACGGGTAAATATCCCCGCTTGATTATGAATCATTCTTTAAACAAAATGACCTGGGATGTATTTTAGAGGCCACCATTTCCAATTTGGTGTTGTGTAATAAAAAACGAAAACAAAATAAAACCACGTCGCTGCTGGAGCTGTATGTCTTTAGGTACAGACAACCATGTTCAAAGTTAAAAGATGAAGTAATAGCCTTGACATCATTTGTTAGAAAGAAATCATAAAAACTGTTGAACCCTGGGGGTTGCAAAGAGGAAGCTCATCGTGTAGAACACTTATTGAAGATTACGATCTACAAAATGATTCATGCTGGCTGTATCTCATAAAACATAATACCCAAAAGGTCTGAAGTATTGCGCTTACTTGATACGATCAGCAAGTGAACTTTAAAGCCCCAGGCTAACAATGACCACAGTTAAAAAATGTATAAATATGAAATGCATAATTACATAATCTTCCATGGTATAAGTGTCTTTGATAAGGTAAAAACAAATTAGACCCTGAAAAAATATTTCAAAATGATTATTTAGTGCTTTAAAAAAAGTGAAAATTTACAAGCACTCAAGTTGATAAGATTCAGCTACCTATTTCTTCCCACAGACTTACTGTGTTTAGATCTGGGCTATTTTATCCCCCACCAGGGTGGAAATTGTTTACTTGTGCATATCTTCCCAATGGCAACGTAACGTAACTTTTTAACTATCTGTCCACTTAAACACTACTATTAGACTATGCAGCTATATCAAAGTTTTACATTTTTTCCCCCTTTTTTCGACCAAAGATCTACATTGTTAGCTTATTTCTGTACGGCACTTTTGGCAGTTTTCTTACTAGAAGTAATGTATGTTTTCAAAGTGGAATATACGCATCTTGCCTGCACTCACTCTTAATTCAACATAACGTATACGACATTATTACACAGGCACATTGGGCATAGTCTCCATGAACATAATACTTTCTCATTTCAAACTGACGTTTTTTGCATCATAATGGAAAAGAAAATGATTACCTCAGGAATAAGTTAAAATCAGTTGAAACTTAATTTCTTGCGATAATCATGCTGTGAAATGCAACTTGTTATTTTTTCTGTACGTGAAAGAGGTTACACTACAATGCTCACGTGAACATTGTTGTGGCAATTATTCCTCTAAGGACAGAACAGTTAGATTTAATTGTGGCTTTTAGGGTTGTGATTAGATTCATGGATGGAATCAGGTTCAGTATGAGCATTTGAATTCTGGAATTGTCGCCAAAGCACACGTATTGCATTCCTGACGAATGTAGATAACGCATTTTCTAGAAAAGATTGATGTAAACAATGTCGAAATGAAATGATATGTCGTGTGAAGGAAAAGGAGAGTCAATTGTCGGAGATGATTTACAATCCTACCCATACGTATGACAATGGCGTATACAGACTACCTAACTACTGTAGATTTAGGATATTGATTGTGTTGTTATTATTGCAACATGTTTACCCACCCCTCAGCTAGGAAAGCACACGTCTTACCATGTCTCACTGGTAAATATCATATTAAATTTCATCAGTAAACCGAGAGAATGAATTGCATTACTCAACAAGCATTTTTTCCCCAACAAACAAATTTAAATCGGAAGCACTGTTGTCGATTATGATCACGCTGCGCATGTGTAGTACTAATATGAAACGCGCCATCTACGATAAAATCGAATAGAAGTTGGACAGACCTTGTTACATAGCAAGGGTTAATTGACAGTACTAGTGGAACCTTTCTCTGGCACCTGCAAACACAGCAGTTTACTTTTGATGACTAATCGGAAACTTCGTTAGGAAAATAAAAATACCAGACACAGATTGAATTACATTTGTCTTTGACCATTTATATTAAATTTACAGGTGTTTTTTTTTCTCCTTTCTCGTGTTTGTTGATATAGAAAATCCTTTGAACTTTCATGATTAAAGAAAATACGCAGTACTCGCTGAGTACTTGCAGAACAACATCATTTTACCCTTTGAATGCGAATGTGGCAATTTGGCACATTCGTACAATTAAATTCAACAATCGTAATAATTCGTTTTCTCTATTACATTTGTATTAGAAAAGCTAATAAATAGCCATAATGCTTAAGCAACATCTTTGAAATAATTACCAGTATCAATGGAGCAAAAGGAAAAGCAAGATTTAAAGAAAATATCAAAATAACAATCGTCTTTAATTTCCCTCAGAATTAATTCAGCGTGTAAAGAGTTAATGTTAACTACCTCAAAACCTTATGTGAACAGATGGTATTCTGAAAATGTCACTTTAGTACAGGAGAGAGTAGTTAAAAACAACAGAACACTTAGTTTTTTTTTGTACAAATCTGCTACAAAAATCCCCACTGCTGACAAAGTACTACCACAGAAATCAATATGTGGGACTATATGAATTGTTGACATATTCACTTTAGCAATGGAATGGGCACTTCATATGGAAAACTTCACCTGTTCGAACTGCCAATCCCTCATCTTTGAGTATTGCATATGGAGTGAATTAGTCCCACATTGTAATGCAAATGTGATATACTCTCACCTGGAAACCAATGAAATGTCAAATTTTGATAAAAGAGTTTCCATCATCAACCAGTACTGTGTATTCTCTTTAACCCGTTGGGGACGACGGGCTTGTACAGAAGCCCAGTACATCTTACACCAAAATAACAATTTTCTTAATTTATACAGGTCATAATATATGTTTAATGGGACAGAGCCGTTTGTAGGCAATATTACCTTAATTTGAGTGAAAGGTTAGCATATTTTCTGGGGTTCTGTGGCAGCTATTTGTCTTTGAATGTGTCATGTGCTGGGCTTCTGTACAAGCCCGTCGTCCCCAAGGGGTTAAAGTAGCACAGTGTTAGATTGTTGTCTTTGGCCACTTTACGGTTGTATTATGACTTGAATTAGTTCAAACATTGTAATGTTTGTGAAATTAATCTCATCATTGTTTCCACACATGCACCGTAAAAAAATATTCCCGTTTCTAACCAATTTAATGTATTTTGGATAGTTACGTCGAAGAGATGGTCTTAGTGACTATGTGTTTTAAAAATAGAGATGGACTAATATAAGCTGAATTATAATCATACGAAATTCCATATTCGACAGCATTTATATTAGGTATTTAATGAAATTATATGGCCCAGACAAAAATATTCCAGTCTATACTTGTACAGGAAGGAGGGGGCACTGAACTAATTCATTGTGAAAATGTATTGCTTTTATTTTATCTTAATTTGAGGTTAAAGCCACTGTTTAACAGTGTTTCTAGTTAAAAAAATCTGAGCAACATGATTCCCCATGCTACCAGTGTCTCTGACATGCTCTAAAAATGAAGCCCTGAAAAAAATTGCAGTTTAAAACGATCAGTAAGTGCTTTAAAAAAGTAAATATCATTGAGAGACCATTCCAGCTTTCCTCCATAGACTGCTGTGTTGCAGAATTTCCTATCACTAGGATAGGAAATTAATGTACCAATTTGAATTTGCACATATTGTACTAGTGACAGCATAACTGTCCAAACTTTTGTGTTCTAGGGTGTTTATTTGTCCATCCAAACACTACCAGATGTGTCACAAAGTAAGGTTTGACAATTTTTTAAACAAGGCTTCCACACTGTTATATAGTGTCTTTAATATATAAGATCCAATTCCAAGGGTTTGTACTTGCATGCACCGTTAACATTAGAGATATCAAGGTCAGTAATTGTCTAATTTGCCCGCAATATTCAACATACACCACACAGCGTGGATTTAAACGCATAAACTCGCCTCTAAAAGAATAATTAAGGATCACTGGGAGGCTTCACTTCGGTTCACGCGGAGATGTTTCTTCCGTTAAAATAGGCTGTCACCAATTTCAATATCTATATTTATATTCCACATACTAAGAATCTTGCTATAGGATTGGCCAAGAGTTGATCACAGCGTAGTTTTTCCATCGATCACTCGAGAAGAAAGTTCGTTACACTCGGTAGATAGTAAATTGTAGTCCGAGGTAACGCCACTTTTTATTTCCGCGAGTACTCAAATGTTGAGAATTGACGCTTAGGACGCTGGTGTACTGAAAGAATCAGCGAAACAAAAAACTAACACCATCTCGGCAGTGCGCGTATTTCGTGCGCGCAATACGCAACATGCATGTACGCTAACGCGCACGCGTGCGCATCGAACGTCGACGCCCCTGGTGATGCGCATCCACCAGGTGTTGGTCGGGTGCGTATTCCATATTCGGGCCCATTATGTCCTTTTTAAAGAAATATCAATCCTTTTTGTTTCTTTAGTTAGATAGTTTCCGATGTGGAATATAAAGCAAATAATCAACTTTTGGTTTCAGGCAATAAGACAAACTATCAATTCCGAGGCGATCCGAATGTATACACTATCTTTCCTGAGCTTCGCTTCGGAAAGATAGCTACATCCAGATTGCCTCAGAATTGATAGTTTGTCCCATCACCTTTACCAACGTTGATTATTTGCTTACTATCCCACACTCTATTAGCTGCTTGAGTCACAATTAAAAAAATAGTTTATGAAAAAGGACGTTTTGCGCAAGTGTATCATTAAACACGTTTAAAAATTGGATGTTTTCCAGAATGTGAGTTTTTTTTTTTTTTATTTTAACCCACATTGTCTTAAAACGTTTTGTTGGATATTCAATCTTGATAAAATACCGTGGCTCGTGGTTGAGGAATTTCCCGTTTAACATCCCTTACGTGCTTTTTTAAAGTAAAAGAATACATGCCCGGTTATTTGGCATCTCTGCGGAGGTTCGAACATTTAATAATCCAGTTTGAATCGGGTTGTCTCCCTTTTATGGTTTACGTCCGCAACTGGATTAATACCTTCTGACACGATGATATTATAACATAGGGTCGCTTGTCACTCTCAATAGCGACAGAAATGTGTACGGTATCTATTTTATTTCATTAGTAGAGGAAGATGCGAACCCACATAGACAACTTTATTCAAAACATCCCTTCGAGCCCAGAATAATATAAACAAAAACCACTGAAAGTCAAAATTAATATCTTGCTTCTTCATAACCTCCGTTGCGACACACGATATCTATTATTGTATAATCGTCAGCACATTTTCAGCTGAAAGTATATTAAACACAAAAAGTAAGTGAGAAGAACACGTAAAGGCCACCGCACACTACACGATTTTCCGTCACACAACTGACCGACTTGGATCCGAAATAAAAAAAGCTTATATTTCGTACACGCTGATTTATTTCAGATCCAAATCGGTCAGTCGTGCGACGGAAAATCGCGTAGTGTGCTGTGGCCTTAAGAGTACTTATGAAATCCGCCAGATCTCATCCTTCGTATAAAACATTGAAAGACACAGGCTAACATTGTGGAGCTTCAAATTAAAAAAAAATTGTCAAACTCTGATATCTGAGCTACATAGTAGTGTTTGAATAGACGAATAAACACCCTAGAATTCAAAAGTTCGGAAATTAATGCTGTCACTGGAAAGATATGAATGAATAAACAATTAGTACTCGGGGCGAATACAAAATAACATAGATCTACACACGGTAAGTCTATAGGAGGAAATGGGCAGGTGAAACCGGTTAACTTACGATTTTAACCTTTTTAAAGTACTAAATAATACTTTATTACATTTGTTTGGGGACTACCCTTCGCTATTATTTTCAACGAAGCAACGGAAAGCGGCAATTTGTTTTCACTGTCTAAAACAACATCATTCATCACGTAAGCCATAACAAAGACATATACATTTACGTCTGGTTGAATCAGGGTAGACGTCTGGATATGTCAATATTAAGATTTGTTATACTTCATTGTTAGGCCTAAATACGCTGCCGGCATAGGGAATCATGTAGCTTAGATTTTTTTTTTTAACTGGAAACAATGTTATACAATGCCTTTAAGTCTGAATTGTGCGGAGGTGAGATAAAGGAAAATTTCAGTGGTTTGACAATTTCCTGAAATAAATGGCGTTTATAATGCAGTGAAATTGAACCACTGCCGAGATATACTTTGGTATTTCTTCTGTGACCAGCGACATCTGGTTTTCATCATAATCAAGTCCTGCAGCTGCAGTCAGACTAGATTAAGGACCCTTAATCCCATGAACGTATCAATTGATTTGAATTTTAACCATAGCCAATTTCACATAAACTGAACATTTCCGCCCCCAAACTGTGAGTGGTGATGTGCAGCGGTGACGTGATGTACGAATGTTCACATCACCTTCGACCTTTGATTCTTACTTGATATTTGCTTGAAGGGCTCATTTCTGCTATGCAGGAACAGCTTTAGAATACAATTTATTTCTTCTTACATTTTCTAAGACTAGACGATACTTTTTACAAGCTCTTTATAGTAAATGCACATTGCCAGTACGCGGTGTTTTTTACGAGAACCCACACACGCAGAAAAAAGGCAATTATCACAGGATATCAGTCAATCATCAAGAGTGTCCAGGTTAGCCAAGGCATAGCCTGTTTTACAAGCGTTATTTACTTTTTTCTCCCTACGTAATCCATCTGGTATGCCTAGTAGTAAGACTAGGCACTGTTAGACCTGGGGGCAGATTCACGAAACCGACCTAGGACCATCCTAACAGGTTAGAGTTGTGATTGAACTTAGGCCGGTGTCACCGGATCAGGTGTCCTACCGGATGGGACGACTGCTAGGACACCTGATCCGGATGGGAATCAGGATCAAATGACTCTAACGGCAGCCCATCCTGCTCGAAGTACGGACCAGCTGCCGCACAGGCGGATCAGAGGTCCTATGCGATACTCGTACAGCTGTTTACTGCGTATGCTCGCTAGTCAGAAAC
>JZLH01S0242221.1:9948-23289 GCA_001188425.1 Eucidaris tribuloides | reverse complement strand
AGAGGCAGTCCGTAGTGCGACTGGAAGCATCTGTATTTCTCGGCATTTCACGATCCTTTCAAGTTTTGTCACGTTCTGCCGCCTTTTGTCACGGTTCTGACTGTAATGGTAGCCATTTTGTTGCGTTCAGTTACGGTATGTCCAGGCAAGGGACGGTTTTGGGGCCTGAAAGAATACGGCGCGTTGCGATGTAATACGGTCTGATACGGCGAAGGCGGTCTGGAAGGGAGTATAAAGGGACAGATTTGGGTATGGCGCGTGTAAAGTCTATGGGCAGAAACTTATGAATGCTGCCTGAATATCAGACTAGTCATTAAGGATGTCCTTATTTATAGCGATTCGAAGCCGAAGGCCTCGAATCGCTAGGGAGCGCGTTGGGGAGCTCGGGATTGCAAAAATCGGGTTCGTCGTCAAAAATTAGTTTTGTCACCTACAGAAATCTGCAGGTTTTTTTTTTAAAGAACCGCTAAATCCCCCTTTTATTTCGTATAAAACAAAAAAAGGAAAAATCCAAGAAAAACGGAACTATTTTCAAAACGATAGGGAACGGATCGCGATCGATGGCTATCGTAATTGACGATAGCGACGCAAGATCAAGATCAGTACACAACAACATCAGAACGCGCTCGGCGCGCGGGCCTTCTCATTGCAGTGTACGTGGCGAACGGGGTGCGTTGCGCGTAAAGAATCCCTGACTTAGCCATTTTTCGTGAAGTTACGTGAGCCAAGTGCCGACTCGTACTAACTGGATTTTGGGGGAGTTTCGGCAACAAAACCCGTACGACCCGTATCGTACAAGGGCATCTAACTTAGGCGATGTCAGGATAACTGTGGACGTACTAATAACTCAAAAATTCATCAAATCAGATTTATTTAGTCTACAACAACCTCAAGATTTACGATCCGCTGCATCATTGTGTCTCGCTTCTGCTACGTGGTCTACATATTGGAATTGGGTCAGTGCGAAGCTTGTGACATTTTGTGTGAGCTACGTCGCCAGAACTAAATGAGAAGAAACTACAATATTTACCCCGTGACTGACGATACCGTCGTAACCGTGAGTACTCTGAGGTCCAGTCGTTTTCAGGATAGACCTTTATTCCCTAAAATTTTGTTAAATTTTGTCCGATTCTTCGTAATTTTTTGTGTTAATTTCTACGCGGCCGGAGCTCGATTTCAGCCGGTTTACGTATGCAAACCTAATGCTATTTGAAATCTCTCGCGGCAGAACTCAAAAAATTGATTTCCCCGTGGTTCGGGGGACCGTGTTACCGAGCGTATTGATAACATTCCATCACAAAACGTCACGAAAATTGTAGTCTATCTTCGAGACTCCTGACCCCAATATGTACCAGTCAAAACAATAACGCGGCCCGGCAGGAGGGGAGACTACACGGATCTCCCTGAAGCTCGAAACACACCTCTAACAAGTTTGGCAGGAGGGTGCCAATTTCAATTATGTGGCAGAGTAGGCCCCCTATATATTTTGCTGTACATTATGTCAAGAATGGGACAATCTGGAAAAAAAATATTTTTTGGTACTAAATTTTCTCAGAGTTTGTAGTATATGGTATCACATTAAAGAAAAATAACCAGTCTTTCTCATTCACTTTTTTTCATCTAATTTATTTTTATTAATCAAGAGTTATGAAAACCTTTTTTTTTTCAGTCGGTCAAAATCGCGTTTAATTGTGCCACTTTTTGAATTAATGATCAAAATCAGCATTTGACCTTTGAAACAGAATGTGTTAATCGTAATAAAAAAATAAAACAATTTAGGCCTAACAGCGTAAAGAAAGAAAAAAACTGAGTGAACTCGCATAAACATTTACTCTTGATAAAATATGTTATACTAATTGTGTTTCTTGATGTTGAAAGGCCATCAACAACTAAGGCCTTTCTTGTAGGGCCACGTACCATTGACTGAACATTAACACTGTTTCCATGTTGAACCACGTGCATGTATTCCAATTTCATGTCCTTTGTTAATGCAAATTTTCCTTTTTTTCAATGTAAATTATATAGAGCAGTATAACTTCTAAATGCTTGAAATATGTTTGTGATGATCACTGAACCATTTCATGATTGCACGCTATTCATTGGTTTCTTTTTTAAAATTTACGTACGCGTACAGTGGTACAATAGCGATTTTGCATTATTTGGTGCAGAAAATTCATCATATCTCAGGTTAGACAAAACCACAAGAAATGAAATAAATTTTATTGAAATATATGATCTTTCCGCTTTCTCAAAATACCAAACATAACAAGGTTGTATATAACAAAATTATAATTTTTAACTTGTACCTTTTCTTTAATACACGCTGCTGTTGCAATTGCTCGGGAAGCTTTCTTTACTGTGGGCACAAACGTGCTCCAAGGCTACCCAGCGTTCACGTTCCATCCGTAGAAGCGTTAGAGAGCGTTAAAAACGTGTCAGACCTTGATCAGAACGTGGAAAACGTAAGTGACCCCAACAGAAGGTGACGGGTCGGAAGGGAACGTACTGGCATCCGTGGTAGACCGCGGGCGGAACGTAGTGAGCCTTTGAGCCTCCGGGACTCGGCAGCTTATTTCTTTCCAAGGCCCGTCAAGGATACCGCAATAGATCGAAAGAAAACTTAGCAAGACGTAATAAAACTTGAATACGGAGTAAAACATGGCAAAAGTCCCACGGTTAACTACGTTTCGGGCAAACGGGGCTGCCGCGGCCACCGGGAACATAGAGTAAACGAGCCTTAAAACATGGCCAAAATCCCACGGTTAACTACGTTTCGGGCAAACGGGGCTGCGGTGGCCACCGGGAACATAGTGTAAACGAGCCTTAAACAACAGCTGGAACTTTTCTTATTAAAGGCTCGTTTACGCATAAACATTTACTCTTGATAAAATATGTTATACTAATTGTGTTTCTTGATGTTGAAAGGCCATCAACAACTAAGGCCTTTCTTGTAGGGCCACGTACCATTGACTGAACATTAACACTGTTTCCATGTTGAACCACGTGCATGTATTCCAATTTCATGTCCTTTGTTAATGCAAATTTTCCTTTTTTTCAATGTAAATTATATAGAGCAGTATAACTTCTAAATGCTTGAAATATGTTTGTGATGATCACTGAACCATTTCATGATTGCACGCTTATTCATTGGTTTCTTTTTTAAAATTTACGTACGCGTACAGTGGCTACAATAGCGATTTTGCATTATTTGGTGCAGAAAATTCACATCATATCTCAGGTTAGACAAAACACAAAGAATGAAATAAATTTTATTGAAATATATGATCTTTCCGCTTTCTCAAATACCAAACATAACAAGGTTGTATTATAACAAAATTATAATTTTTAACTTGTACCTTTCTTTAATACACGCTGCTGTGCAATTGCTCGGGAAGCTTTCTTACCGTGGCACAAACGTGCTCCAAGGCTACCCAGCGTTCACGTTCCATCCGTAGAAGCGTTAGAGAGCGTTAAAACGTGTCAGACCTTGATCAGAACGTGGAAAACGTAAGTGACCCAACAGAAGGTGACGGGTCGGAAGGAACGTACTGGCATCCGTGGTAGACCGGCGGGCGAACGTAGTGAGCCTTTGAGCCTCCGGACTCGGCAGCTTATTTCTTTCCAAGGCCCGTCAAGGATACCGCAATAGATCGAAAGAAAACTTAGCAAGACGTAATAAAACTTGAATACGGAGTAAAACATGGCAAAAGTCCCACGGTTAACTACGTTTCGGGCAAACGGGGCTGCCGCGGCCACGGGAACATAGAGATAAACGAGCCTTAAAACATGGCCAAAAATCCGACGGTTAACTACGTTTCGGGCAAACGGGGCTGCGTGGCCACCGGAGAACATAGGTGTAAACGAGCCTTAACAACAGCTGGAACTTTTCTTATTAAACGGCTCGTTTACACTATGTTCCCGGTGGCCACGGCAGCCCCGTTTGCCCGAAACGTAGTTAACCGTGGGATTTTGGCCATGTTTTACTCCGTATTCAAGTTTTATTACGTCTTGCTAAGTTTAATTACGATCTATCGCGGTATCCGTGACGGCCTTGGGAAAAATAAACTTCGCGAGTCCCGGAGGCTCAAAGGCTCACTACGTTCGGCCCGCGGTCTACCACGGATGCCCAGTACGTTCCCTTCCGATCCGTCACCTTCTGTTGGGTTCACTTACGTTTCCACGTTCTGACCAAGGTCTGACACGTTTTTAACCTTCTCTAACGCTTTACGGATGGAACGTGAACGCTGGGTAGCCTTGGAGCACGTTTATGCCCGCGTAAAGAAAGCTTCCTGAGCAATAGCAACGGCAGTGTGATTAAAGAAATGGTACAAGTTGAAAAATTATAATTTTTGTTATATACAACCTTGTTATGTTTGGTATTTTGAACAAAACTGAAAGACCATATATTCAATAAAATTTATTTTATTTCTTGTGGTTTTGTCTAACTCTGAGATATGATGCATTTTCTGAACCAAATAAAGCAAAATCGCTATTGTACCACTAGTTACGCGTATGTAAATTTCGAAAAACAAAGAAAACCAATGAATAGCGTGCAATCATGAAATGGTTCAGGGATCATCACAAACATATTTCAAGCATTTAGAAGTTATACTATTCTATAAAATTTACATTAAAAAAGAGGAAAATTTGCATTAAACAAAGGACACGAAATTGAAATACATGTACGTGGTTCAACATGGAAACAGTGTTAATGTTCATCAACGGTACGTGCGCCTACAAGAGAGGTCTTAGTTGTTGATGGCCTTTAACATCAAGAAACACAATTAGTATAACCATTTTATAAGAGTGAATGTTTATGTGAGTTCACTCAGTTTTTTTCTTAGTTTACGCTGTTACGGCTAAGATTGTTTTTATTTTTTTTATTACGATCAACACATTCTGTTTCAAAGGTCAACTGCTGATTTTGATCATTAATTCAAAAGAGTGGCTCAAACGCGATTTTGACCGACTGAAAAAAAAGGTTTTCATAACTCTTGATTAATAAAAGTAAATTAAGATGAAATAAAGTGAATGAGAAGACTGGTTATTTTTTTTTTAATGTAATACCATATACCACAAACTCTGAGAAATTTAGTACCAAAAAATACCAGATTTTCCCATTCATGACATAATGTACAGCAAATATATAGGGGGCCTACTTTGCCGGCATGACATAATAAATGGGGCACCCCCTATAACTTGTGATTTAGGGGTGACCTCATGCCACGCTTCGGACGCTTCAAGGGAGATCCGTGTAGTCTCCACTGCCTGCCGGGCCGGCCAGCTTTTATACTCCCTCCCAATCCGCCTTCGCGTATCAGACCATTATTACAATTCGCAACGCGTCCGTATTCTTTCAGGCCCCAAAACCGTTCATTGCCTAGACGTACCGTAACTGAACGAGACAAAATGTGGCTACCATATACAGTCAGAACGCGTGACATAAACTGCGGCTCAAGAACGTGACAAAAAATTTGAAACGGATCGTGAAATGCCGAGACGAAATACAATATGCTTCCAGGTCGCCGTTGCCGGACGCGTCTCTAAGTATTGTTACGGCTTGTTACGTCTGTCACTATCTATTGCGTTTTACCTCGTTTTACTACGGGTACCAGGTATTCTCATCGACACACGTGACTACCGCTGGCAAATTTATTTGACGGTTAAAGATCTGGACGGCATCTACGGAATCACGGACTGTCACGTTTGCCCAGCCCGTTCTACCGCGTGGTTTCACGTCTATCCCGTTTTGTCCACGGTGGCCTTGAAACGTGGTTGCCGTGGCCGCCGGGAATACATAGTGTAAAACGCGGCTTTACTAATTTACTATTTACTATAATTAGTATATTTAATTCTGAATGTATTGTTATTTTTCATTTTTAATTACAAAATGACTGTATTAGGCTTGTTTTTTTTTAGAATGTTCATTTGGCACTTCAAACAGTACTAGGTAGGTCATATGGAAGTTTGGCGATTTCTAAATTGAACCTCCACCATAGTGTTTTTAAGGTCTCTCCATATTGCCACGACTGCAGCCTCATGCATCAAGCAAGAACTGAGTAACGATTCGATGAAATTTTATGAACACAATCAAAAGGTGAGCTCTTAAATAAATATATTTATTCCGGAATAATTGAAAATAACAAAGAGCACACCTTAAAGACTGAGATGAAAATATTTAGAGCTGGGCTAAATTTCAACCTAGTCCGTGTCAAGAATCTATGAATGTAAGCAACATCTAAAACTTATTATTGCCACATTATTCTCTTTCAATTATGGAATGTGGAAATTCACTACAAGATGGCGATCTAATTTTCGACTGAAAAAAGTATAGTACTTATTGGCAAGCAGTTCAAATAACTATAAAATTTCTTTTGTAGAAAGCATTATTATCACAAGAATAATATTTAAATACCTCTCAGTAATATAGAAAACACTACATTTAAATTAGAATTTCTTTTCATTTCATTACCTCAATGCGTACAATGATGCCTTGAGAGAAAATCGTTTTCAGTTAAACACAATACATTATTCTTGTTAATTGTTAATTGCACAGTCGGCCAGCCTTACTGGCTATTAGCTGGAATGAGCTTAATAACAAAAACATTTATATTGCGAAAATTCTGTGTGAATGTATGTGAATATGCATTATAATTATTCATATTAATAAGCTGCTTTATATGTTATACGAAATATGTATTAAATGCATACACTAAAATTCATTACACTGCTGTCTTGAGTAAGATATACTTATTCAATGTTTCAACTGACTGAAGTTTACGCAAATCAAATGAGTTAGGTGCAGCAATTATAAATGCCTTTTCACGGAGAGTAGGATAGACTTTTTTGTTTAAATAATACCCCCCCCCCCGCAATGTTGTAACATTGTACAACATTATCCGAAAATTTTACTGAAATGGCTTAACCCACATTGTTTAATTCTGAAGGAAATTGTTTTAACTTAAACTGTGCCACTTATGCCATTATTTTAAGCCGTTAATTGACATTTTAACAGGAAATCATACTGTAGTTTGATTGAAATCATAAAACATGATTTGACTACAATTTCTCGTATGGACAGTATGTCAGGTTTAGTTGGAATGAAAATAAGTAAAAGATTAATTATTTGACATCTGTCTTATCAATTTACAATACATTTTATGCGAATAAATTTGTATTTAGATTGGAAAATGTAAGTTGGTGCTTGACTTACTCTTCAGGAATTGCCTCCGCCATTGTTTCCCTTTAGATCCCGCCTTCTTGTTAATTAATCTGCGTTAACAAAGACAATAACATTAATTAGGAGATAGAAAAAACATAACAGGCGAATTTTATTGAGAGTGAATCAAAGTTGACTTGATTTGTACTCAAAGATTGCAACATGGTTGTTTATACAATAAAATACTTTAACTTATGCTTTTACACTATCAGTAATTAACATGTCCAATTATGATACATGTAAGTACATAAATTGGACATGCCGGTATGTAGGCTTTTCATGAGTAGGTGGGTGCTTATGTTTGAAAAAAAAATCACAAAACCCACAAAATTTAGTTTCTACATCAAAGTGATGATTTTTGACTATTGGTAAAATGCCAAATTTGTTTATAGAGACAATAATGATGATAATTTGAATATTTCTGGCAGTATGACTTGAAATTATGTTTTGTCTAGATCATATAAAAGGAAAATGAGTTCAAAATAAACTGAGTAATCCATAGTCACTTATACAACCATTTAAACTACAGGCTTACAGTACTCGTATATGTTTTGAGATCAAGTGTGACATGACCTGTAGATCAGCACAGATCTGAACTATTGCATCTCGTTTAAAAACATGAATTTGTTGTAAACTTCTCATAATGAATAACGTGGATTAACATATATATACATTAATCATATTAATATAGATTAATCGCAATTTTAATCATTCATTTGTCATCAGCAGCATATAACAATAATTTTAAAAACGCAAACACAAACACACACACAAAATACACTTAATATTCGAACAGAAAAACAAATACAAGTAAATTACATTATCTACACAAGCAATAGATCATATTTCTTATAAAATGATAGTTGATATGATAGGTGATATCATTATGTACGGTATATCGTTTGAATGTTAATAACTTACCATTCAGGTTAATAAAGTATTAAAAAGGATGAGATCAATACTTACGTTAAAATGGGATGATACCCGCACAAGGTTTTGATTATTTAACGAACGTCAGTACTAAAACTTCGTAGTCTAATCAAAATTCAATGTGCCTGTAGTATAAGCGATCAGCGCAAAACATCTCAAACACTATAAAATAGTTGACTCTTATTCCTCTGTATTCCAGGTTTGTTTTCAGAGAATGGCTACATGTACGTCCACCTGTTGCTCTGTATGGTACTGGTATTGAGACTGGCGCCACTCCCTTATGCCATGGATATTTATTCGTGTATTTGCTTACTATCCAGGCACTACGTTTCCACACGGGACCAAATCTTGCAAATATGTATATATCAATGATCCCACGTCGTTTATATACTTATTCATACGCAAATATGAAATCGGTTTTTCGTCGTCGAGTGACGTTATTTTAATGGAAGCAAATGAGCACGTGACGTTGTTATCCAATGAAATGAGAGAACATGACGACCAATCAACAAGTTACAACGAGTTTCTCTCGCGGTATCAACAGGACAAATTTGGTAAAGTCTCTGAATAGAAACGAAGAATCCCGCCTACAACCCTGACAGACATGACGTCATTGATATTTTACTTAATTTCTCTCGTTGTTACTACGGTAGAATAAATCGTGAACGTAACAGACATACTGTCCTAACAATGATCAAGAGTGGGTAAGTGGCGTTATGGTTGATCATACAATTTACCTGTTTAGGTAAATTTCTATATTTAACATATTTGGGGGAATCTATTCATCCCTGTCGAAAAAAAGGCAAACCCTCAGGAATGGAAGGCAGTTTTACTTGACCCATTATTTGTCGTTATGGTTGAAGTTTGTCACAAGTTCACTTTCAAACAAGACAATTGTCGTTGTTTCGTTTCGATTTAGGCTTAGATAGATAGCAGTCGTTCTTCGTCTAGAGTTCGTGTTGCATTTTAACACCTTTTTTTGAGCACATTCCATCATACTTTACATCGTGTTTGGCTATGTGCCATACGAAGGGTCAAAGGTAAACATTTCTGATTTGGGCGTTGTCACTGAAATTTTCGTTAACATCTCTTAATTTGTTTATGTGATTAATGAATATAATCGATTGGTAACTAGTACAGATTTGAACAATAACAATAATTATTGTCTATGCAAAATTGTATAGCACTCTACCACCTACTAAATTTTACGCCTTTTGTAAAGTGCATGCATTTTACTTTTGGACCAATCTGTATTGTAGGGTATTGCTTTGTGAGCTCATGAAAGAACAACAGTCCTGGTGTAGCCATTTTTCAAAATGTTCAGAATTATTATTGTGTTGAAAACACTATGCATAAAATCCTCGAGATGACCACTGGATATCTGAATTGATACAAAGTTACAGACAATGCGACAATAAACTCTACTCAGTGATCGTCTCAGAAAACGTGTCCTTACAACATTTTATTCAAGTTCATGCCCAATGCATTCAGTACACGTGGTAACGAGGCCAGTGACAAGAATGTTTATACTGCCCCTGAGCGTTAGCGGTGAATCCTGCTACACGACATTACGAAAAGAACTATGGTGGATAACAGCAAAATAACTGAAGATCAAAACTACACATATACTGCACCCACTACCTATACAGAACGAAAATATGAAGATTATTGTGTAGAGTTATTCAATATCAGTGAACCATGAAGACCCTCGGCTTCTAAATCCCCGCCAAGCCAAAACTGAATTGAAAAACACCATTCAAAATAGAACAGAAAACCGTCAGGGTGAATCAGTTATATTGAATGATTTATAAACCTACAGCAAATACAAAATTACTTGTAAAGATTGCAGATGATGTGTACTAATTTTAAAATACAACTAACAACTGATAGAATGACATGGACAAAACGTACCGGAATTTCTGGGTTAAAATTTATAAGTCAATCATAACAAATATGCCAATCAATGATTATCGATCAAATCATTGTTACTTTTAAAGGCAGTGGATCTTATTTGCAAACATCCACACAGACCAGGAAAAGATAACCCAAGCCCCTAGGCTATTGATGAAGGGCATGTCCGTGAAATCTGGAGGTCAGTGATTACCTAGCATTTGAAAAATGTGAAGAAAAAAAATAGCCGTTTAGTGTATGTTCTATAGTAGGATTTTTTTTCTCGCGAGAAAAAACATTCAACGGTCTAACGGTCACTATAATTCCACTAAAACTGAATTTCCAGCTCTTATATTTTGCTAAAGGTTCCCAGATGGCATTTTCTTCTAAATGCCATTGTATTTACACAGTGTTAAATTTTAGGCATGCAAAAGAGATGACTTGCCTTCAAGTATGAGGGTCTTCTTATAATACTTCATAAACTGAAATATTTTATATCGTTCACTGCTTTATGCCGCGTTTACACTATGTTCCCGGCGGCCACGGCGACCACGTTTCAGGCCACCGTGGACAAAACGGGATGGACGTGAGACCACGCGGAAAGACCCACTACGGATCACTTCCAAGTGCTGTTACGGCCTATAACGTACTGTCGAGTTTTATTGCGTTCGCGTCGTTTTCCTATACGACCTACAAGGTTTCTCATCCTCACCGTGACTACCGTGGCAAATTTTTTGACGGTTAAAAAATCTGGCCACGGCAACACGAACTGTCACGTTTGCCCAGCCCGTCCTCCCGCGTGGTCTCACGTCCATCCCGATTTGTCCACGGTGGCCTGAAACGTGGTTGCCGTGGCCGCCGGGAACATAGTGTAAACGAGCCTTTAGCTGGGTCAATTTTAATGGTACACGTGGAATTAGGGATAAAGTCATGTGTTGGGGGTAAGGGGTGGGGGGTAAGAATTTCTAGCCTTTGCTGTAATGCCATGTTTGATTAAGTTTATTGTTGCATGTGAAATAAATAAAAACGTGCACACATTTTCCTAGTGCATTCAGGTTCAGGTTATGTTGTCTACACCATCGCTGGGGTGTACGGATTCCACTTCACTACATCCACAGCTTCCGATCTTGAGGTTATTCTTTGGCTTGGTTGAGTGTTTGGATGTTTCTTGACGCACAGTCAGTGTTAACACAATCGATCCATCTTTCGGCTGGTCTTCCACTTAAAGATTATTTAATTGATTTACACGTCAAAAAACATCTAAATGAATGAAATCAGCTGAAATCGTATCCAATGTGAAGATTGATATAAATAAAAACCTCTCATAGAGACTTGGGGTAAAATATTGAGTTTTGGTAAAAATCTGGACGGTTAAACTTCATCCTTTTTAAAATGACTCTGACGTCTTTTAAAAACAATCTGTGATGTTGACGTGCACGGCCGTCCAAAATTGTCCAATCAGCCTTTAGCCGAAGGTCGCGCGGAGGTTAGCCGTTTAACCAATCAGTGCGCTCCACTGGTCTTGCGACGGTACACATAACCGCGATTCGCAAATTGAGCAAAATTTAAACTCACGGAAAGAACGACATTCTGGTAACCTGTCGTTATTAGTTTTTCTCATAAAACTCCAAATTCATGACGTATGGATTTCAAACTTTCAACACACAATTTGTAATTACTAAACTACCTTTTGGTGTTGATAATGAAGGGAAGTTATGGACTTGCACATCCCTGACACAATTTTTAATATGTTGCCTTTTACATTTCCGTGGAGTACAATATGTGGAAACCTGCTTTTTTCCCAATCTACAAATATGTCCAAAATACCGTGGTAATTTTGTCAGTATCTGATTCCTTGACATTAAGGTTGGGTGTGTTTCTCAGTCGGTCGAGTCCGGTTACTCCAAAGATCTTTCTAAGGCACGCCATCTCAAATGTATTGATTCTTTTTTCCATTTGTCCTTTTCAGTGTCTTCGTTTCTGCCCCGAACAGAACAATATATAAGACCAGTATATTGTTTACTTCTATTTTAGTTGTACATTAGTGCATTTATAACTACGTAAATCTGACGTATTCATGAAGATTCATTGAGGGAACAAGAAACTACGTAGCTCTGAGTCTGGGGTATCAAGATTAAGAGTGCACGTACGAAGGCCTCCGAGAGTTCCACTTACCGGAGTTACAAACAAAGAGTAAGTTTGTTACTAGAACAAGGGGCGGTGGCCGGCCTCCTGAAAGTGTCAAAATACACACAAAAAAAAAACAGGGCTTTTCCCAGTGCAGTTCATGATAATTAGTTTGTTTTTGTTTTTTGTTTTTTTGTACATTTTCGCTCCCCCCCCTCACCCACCCACGAGATTTTACTCTGGTGCTGTCCCTGAACTAGAATTTATACTTTTTTCATAAATTTACAGACACTATTGTGGAAGCCCGAGTTTAAAAATGTCAAACTCTGTTATCCGACATATTTGACAGTGTTTGAAGGGATAAATACACATCCAACAACACAAAACTTCAGGGAGGTATGCTGTCACTTTTTTTTATAAAATATCTACAGATTAAAATCTGCACATGAATTTATGTTCAGCTGACGAGAATTCTGCAATCCGGCAGTCTGTGGGAAGAAACTATAATGGTCGCTCAATGATTTTCCCTTTTTTAAAGTACATAATGCTCACTCTTAAAAATCCCTGGTCAGACTGACTCGGAAAAGAATCCGTTGGGGCACATCCAGAAAAGGGTCAATTTTAACCTAATTCCAAGTCAAGGTTGACTAAAATATGAGTCAACTTGGATTTTGGTCAAACTTGACCCGGAATGTGGTTAAACCTGACCCGATCCGGGTGTGCCCCCAGCGGATCCTTTCTCCGAGTCAGACTGACCCGGAATTTCTAAGAGTGATGATCGATTTGAAATGCAATTTTTAAGAGTTTTATTTTCAGACCTTATCAAAGCTACTGGTACCATGGAGAATCTTGTAGCTAAGATTTTTCAAGCTGGAAACAATGTTATACGTTGCCTCTAAATAAATTCAAAACCTTTGTACAACAGTATACTGTAAGTAAATACTTCTCTTTCTTACAAATATTTAAGACACGAGGTACAAAATGACCTCAATTAAAAACAAAGCTCCATAATCCTTCATGCCCTAATTGTCTATGATAAGGTCTAAAATGGGGAAATTATACTTCAAAACATCTAGTGCTTAACAAAATGAAAATCTGTGAATATTCAGGTTGATTTCATTATTAAAATCGGGAAATGCGTAAGGTTAATCAATGATTAACCTCACCCATTCTTG
>JZLH01S0242203.1:9896-20520 GCA_001188425.1 Eucidaris tribuloides | reverse complement strand
CGCACAAAAAAATATAGCTTCCCGGCAGAAGGGCCTTAACCGTAAATGTTCTCTAATTTGAGAAATATTGCCTTATTTGATATTTGTACTCAACAGACTGATAAAGGGATCTAGAAATATCACACTACTTTGATTTCACGTGAAATGGTCGATGGTTTTCACGTTAGAGGCAATTAAACGTTAACGCCCTTCTGCCGGACAAGCGACGAGTTGTCGGTATTTGTTCGAGTGATTATCTTAGGTTGGTAGTTGTGCGGGTGGTAAAGTTGTCCAAAGAGTAGTTGTCCCAGTGCTATTTGTCCCTAAGCCTTGGTAGTTTCATAGTGGTAGTGGTCGTATGGGATAATTGTCCCTAAGCCTTGGTAGTTTCATCGTGGTAGTGATCGTATGGGACAGTTGTCCCTAAGCCTTGGTAGTTTCATCGGGTACGGTCGTCATGGGACAATTGTCCCTTAGCCGGGGTAGTTTCATAGTGGTAGTGGTCGTATGTGATAATTGTGCCTAAGCTGGGGTAGTTTCATAGTGGTAGTGGTCGTATGGGACAATTGTCCCTAAGCCAAGGTAGTTTCATAGTGGTAGTGGGCGTATGAGACAATTGTCCCTAAGGCGGGGTAGTTTCATAGTGGTAGTGGTCGTAAGGGATAACTGTCCCTAAGCCGGGGTAGTTTCATAGTGGTAGTGGTCGTATGGGACGATTGTCCCTAAGCCAGGGTATTTCATAGTGGTAGTGGTCATATGGGATAACTGTCCCTAAGCCAGGGTAGTTTCATAGTGGTAGTGGTTGTATGGGATAATTGTCCCTAAGCCGGGGTAGTTTTGATGGTGGTAATTGTCCTAGGAGCTATTCGAACATCATTTTTATTTCTGAGATGTTACGTTACTTCATGTTTCTTAAATTATATTTGAAACAGGTGTCACCATGACTACGCCAACCAGATTTGCAGCTTATTGAAATCGTCGTCTCCGGGTGACATTGCTCGAAACATCTCGAATTTCATGAATCGGCGACATCTAAAAGCAGTGTACTTTGCCTCAGAATTGAATGAAGAGGTATATTTAGTTTGGTATTCCTTGCGGAATATGTCGTTTAGGTTAACTCAAACCGTGACAACAGAGGGACAAAGTGTGACGTCATCAAATTTCAAACCTCTTTACAGTGCGTCTCAAAAAATAATTGTGCAAGTAAAAAGTGCTTACAGCAATGTCTTAACTTACAAATATCGTGGGTTCTGTTCAATTTGCTTGTTTTAATCTTGAGATATGTACATTTAAAAACAAAAGGGTAAAATCACAATTGTGTCACTTTTACTGCAGCCCATATAAAAGTGGCAGAATTATGATTTGACCCTGTCGTTCTTACCTGAACATATCTCAAGATTAGTAAATTGAACAGAACTAACGACATTTGAAAGCTTAGACTATGCCCTTGAAGTTGATGTAAGCAACATGTCACAATATTATTTTCTAATTGCCACAGAGGGCGCTTTTCACTTGCACAATATTTTGTGACATGCTGTATAAATTGGGGAGTAACTCAGTGAGAAGCTTTGACATCAATAGCACGTCAGGATGATGTTTGGGTCAATCTTCAGGTCTACATTTTGGCAAATCATTTTTGGAACTTTGGGGAAGCATCTTGTGCTAGCACTTTTAAAGGGTTAAATTGATAGGCAATACATTATTTCCTTTTGAGCACTTCTATGTGAAACATTTATAAAATATTGTAGTTTAGGAACAGTCCTGGGTTACAATTGAGGGTAGAACGTTTGAATGATAGTTCGGTGTGATAAATCATCTCAACAGCACTTCGGGGCAGTATACGGGTAGGCAGTATACAGAGATGGGGATGGTGGTTGAAACCTATGTTGTATATGCCATATCAATGAATTAATTCAAACGACGTTGCAACAGCACAGTCGACGCCATGTTTCTTGGGACGAACATGGTAGAGACCGAAACGGAGCAGCGAGTTCTGCAGACGGACAAATGGATTGAGAGTACGCTACCGACTTACCACACACACACTGGTATCACATTTCCACCCGTTATTCAAAACATTAATAATTCCAATGTGGTTATTAAAATCGCTAAAAATCTTCCATACGGGGTTCCCGTCGATGACTTTTTAGCGAAATATCCAGAATCTTTCCGGACACGAAGAAAGTGCAATGCATTTCTGTACGGTTATGGATATCTTGGGAGACTGAGATATTCTACCTATATTGACAGATACACACCGTTTTTTGTCAGATCAAAGTTTATCAGAGATACAGCTAGAAAGTTTGTCACCAACACGATGGGAAATGTTTCGTACCTTTGTATACACTGGCGATTTAATGACGAGTGGTGGAGGGCCTGGTAGGTAACGTACATTACACACGAATTATACTGTATGCATTTTCTAGGTATTTGTATGAAAATGATTAAGTTGCAGTAAACAATGTGTTTAACATATCGACGCCACCATAACCATAACAACAACAACGACAACCACATGTACTTCCAGCACCATTCGTTATTTTATCACTACTACTCCCACCATCACCACCACTACTACCACTACTACTACTACTACTACTACTACTACTACTACTACTACTACTACTACTACTACTACTACTACTACTACATGTACTACTACTACCACCACCACCACCACCACCACCACCACCCCACTACAACTACTTCCATGACGACCACTTCCAGTAATGCCACTATACTTCAATACTACGACTAATACGTCTATTATACTGCTACTACTACCAGCAACCCCCTCCCCTCCAGTTCTTTTTCTCGTGTCATCATCATTTGTTTGTGTTACCTCGTTTGTCTCGTTCATTTTTTTATGTGTTTTCCTTCTTGTTCGCTTCGTGTGTTCGTTTCTGTTTATTTCCCTTTTCCTTCTCATAATATTTTCGCTTCTTTTTCTCTTCCTCCTCTTCGTTCCTCTATTCATACCCTTCTTTCCTGCCTTCTTTCAATTTTCCTTCCTTCTTCTTTTTCCTTGTTTCGTTCTGTTTCTTCTTCTTCTTTTTTTTTCTTCTTCTTCCTCTTCTTCCTCCTCTCCTTTACCACTTTTTCTCTTCACGCTATTTGGTTTGTCTTTGCCTTCTCCATGTCTAAACGTTTTTCTTTCTTATTTAAGTACGACGAGTTTATGAACAGACAATGACATTTTTTCAACAACCTAATTTGGGCGATTATGATTGCCATCACCTGACTGTACACTATATTTGAATTGATTTTCATACACGTGTATTTTGCTACAGCATTAATTATAATACGAAATTTATTAATAATTTGTTAACACAGCTGCAAATCTTGAAACTATAAATTTCAATATGTCGTCATGCTGGTCACATCATTTTATTTACTCTTATTGGGAGTTTTATGATTAATGAGACTTGTTTGCATATCAGATTGCTATTAATAATATCATACGGGTATAAACGAGTGTTTGTTTAACTGTTTATATTCCGACACGGCATGGATGTAAATCATCCAGCTACACATGTACCGGTATCACTAGTATTTGTTAAAGGCGTAATTCAGTTTTAAAATCACCAAAACACTTAATACATTCATGTAGGTAAAGTCCTATGAAGTTCAAAATTATTTATATTGTACGTACAATGTGCATACCCTATAAATAACGTGTTGATGTACTAATATATTCACTTATTTTTAGTCACTACAAAACTCCCCACCCCGGCAGCGCACTCCCTTACGACACCCCGATATAGGCGACGACAAAGGCATTTTTTGCCTGCCATTTTTTTTTACTAGCCAAACGGCTCCTGACAAGCCAAATCAACAACAATATAGGGGGCGAAATTTTCGAAAACTTTCAGTCCCCCCTCCCCGTGGCGCCTCACCTGAATTAGAGTAATAGTCCTAGGTGTATAGTTCGTCGCTTATCCGGCAGAAGGACCGTAGCATATGTTTCCGGCAGAAGGGACTTAACCGTAAATTTTCCTCTGATTTGAGAAATATTGCCTTATTTTGATATTTGTACTCAACAGACTGACAAAAGGATCTAAAAATATCACACTACTTTGATTTCACGTGAAAGGGCCAATGGTTTTCAAGTTAGAGGCAATTAAAGGTTAACGCCCTTCTGCCGGGAACATTTGCTAGGACCCTTCTGCCGGACAAGCGACGAGTTGTTCGGTATTTGTTCGTGTGATTATCTTAGGTTGGTAGTTGTGCGGGTGGTAAAGTTGTCCCAATAGTAGTTGTCCTCTGTCTATTTGTCCCTAAGCCAGGGTATTTTTCATAGTGGTAGTGGTTGTATGGGATAATTGTCCCTAAGCCGGGGTAGTTTTCATGGTGGTATTGTCCCAGAAGCTATTCGAACATCATTTCTATTTCTGAGATAATACGTAACGTCATGTTATTGTTTCATCTCTCAAACAGGTGTCACCATGACTACGCTAACCAGATTTGCAGCTTATTGAAATCGTCATCTCCCGGTGACATTGCTCGAAACATCTCGAATTTCATGATTCGGCGACATCTAAAAGCAGTGTACTTTGCCTCAGAATTGAATGAAGAGGTATATTTAATTTGGTATTCCTTGCGGAATATGTCGTTTAGGTTAACTCAAACCGTGACAACAGAGGGACAAAGTGTGACGTCATCAAATTTCAAACCTCTTTACAGTGCGTCTCAAAAGAAATTGTGCAAGTAAAAAGTGCTTACAGCAATGTCTTAACTTACAAATATTGTGGGTTCTGTTCAATTTGCTTGTTTTAATCTTGAGATATGTACATTTAAAAACAAAAGGGTAAAATCACAATTGTGTCACTTTTACTGCAGCCCATATAAAAGCGGCAGAATTATGATTTAACCCTGTCGTTCTTACCTAAACATATCTCAAGATTAGTAAATTGAACAGAACTAACGACATTTGAAAGCTTAGACTATGCAATTGAAGTTGATGTAAGCAACATGTCACAATATTATTTTCTAATTGCCACAGAGGGCGCTTTTCACTTGCACAATTTTTTTGAGACATGCTGTATAAATTGGGGAGTAACTCAGTGAGAAGTTTTGACATCAATAGCACGTCAGGGTGATATTTGGGTCAATCTTCAGGTCTACATTTTGGCAAATTATTTTTGGAAAGCACCTGCCATTAACTTTCGAAGTTGAACTTTGGGGAAGCATCTCGTGCTAGCACTTTTAAAGGGTTAAATTGATAGGCAATACATTATTTTTTTTGAGCACTTCTATGTGAAACATTTATAAAATATTGTAGCTAAGGAACATTCCTGGGTTACAATTGAGGTTAGAACGTTTGGATGATAGCTCGGTGTGATAAATCATCTCAACAGCACTTCAGGGCAGTATACGGGTAGGCAGTATACAGAGATGGGGGTGGTGGTTGAAACCTATATGTTGTATATGCCATATCAATGAATTCTACAGAGAATTGGAGGAGTAGAGATTCATATTGGCAGTGTGCGGTAAGACAATAATTACTGATGTACAATAAAGTCGAATCCGCAATGAAGAATTTTTGTTTTGTTAGTTCCCAAAAGACAAAGGAGGGGACACTATTTTACGGAATAATTTAAGTATGGTACTTTGGGATTTGCTTTAGAACAGTATTCTAGTTAAGCTTGAAGGAAAAGCCCTGATAAGCATTTGCATTTGAAATTCAGGATAGTCATTTTTACACATGGAATGTTGTACGTCGCACTCTGGGCGAAAGGAACTTTGTGTATTTTAGACAAAATATCTTTTATTACTAATCTATCAATGTATGGTAATAATGTTGTATACAGCCAGTAATATAAATTTTGAAGGAAACTGAATATTACCTTTTATATGAAATGTATCCCTTTGCCCGTAGGGCTTTATTGGAGTCCGATAAAGCCCTACGGGCAAAGGGATACATTTCTTATAAAAGGTATAATAATCGGAGATCATGAACCTACCACTTCATAAAATATGTATATTATTTATTTGTTGAGACTTGTTTTTCCTTTCACAGAACGCTATCGTGAAGGGTTTAAGAGATGGCGTTCCTAATTTCCATGCATCGTATGACTTAATTAAGTCGGGTGCAGTCACCCTAAGGAATAACAACTATCTCCTATCATTGGTGGAACAAGAACTCTGTAAAAGTAAGTTATCTAACTTTACTATCATGTGCTTTCGGACAACTATCCCCTGGCCAATGCTACTGAGATTACCGCAGGACGATCACCCCCCCCGTCATGAATATCAATACGGTATGGTTATTTCGATGATTTTGCTTGTGTGTCTTTCCAAAACATTTTACACCTTAAAGCAGATTATAAAGGCAACAAAATGTAGACAATAATAATTGTGATGAAATGTTATACTCTCTGATCGTGATGGACTTGTAAATATCACCTGTCAGTGAATTGCCGTTTTCGTATAGTTGATGCGTGACACTCTCGCAACTATTGGTACTGTAATCATTTTAAAATGTTTGAAAACTCAAAGTATGCTCTGTTTACATTTACATAATCTTGTAATAATTACAGTAAGGATTCACGACTTTATCTGAATATTTGATTGATTAAAAAAGTTATATAATATCTGTTTGGGCTTATCATTAACAGTTTCTACGTTCTTCCTGGCAAGTACGTATTCGTCCTGGTCCGACATGGTAAACGAAGATCGCTACAAGAAAAATTACCACCTTGTCGAGGAGGTCCTCCGCAACGTTGTGGCATAATGATGACAATGGATGTACGGGAATCGTGGAATGGTAATGGTCACGGATCTAAGGGCATCGTGAAATTGTGATGGTCGCGCATCTAATGAGAGCCTTGGATTTGGCCTTCCCGTCCCAATCTGACTTATCAACTGAAGTAAAAAACTCAAGTGCAATAAACATGAATATTATAGGACTGCAGGGTGTGACATGTGCAAGGGTTATTTTTTTTTGCATAAACATGCTTATCAATCGAATTAACAAATAAATGAACAAATAGACGAATAAATAAATGATAAATTAATGAACAAATAAATACATAAATAAATTAATTTATTATTGAAAAAGAAAGAATGGATGCATGAATAAAGTAGTAAATCGTCTAATCACACTATTCATTATACACGACCTCGCAGATAGTGCATAGCTCTGGGATGGCACTTTTACTGAAGAGTTTATTAAATTACAAATTGTCAGTTAATTGAAAAAGAGGTTTCTACAATTCTTTGCAGAAAATTGGAAGCCCCGAAAAGTCCTATCAAATAGATCGATTACATTATTTTTTTATTAACGAAAAACGAAAAAGAGAAAATTTAGCACTTTGCAGTTGCACATACACATGCACACACACAAACAAACACAAACACATACACAACACACACACACACACACACACACACACACACACACACACACACACACACACACACACACACACACACACACACACACACGTGTAACTCGCAAAACGGACAGTAAAAAAACAAACACACTCCGTATACCATCATCATCGAGACACCACTCTCGTGTACAACATGCAATCGGGACTTTCTGTGGTAGGTATGATATTTTACCAGTAACACGGTGAACGTTGGGGGTGCATCACAAATTTGGCCATTTTCGTAAAGGCGCTTTAGCGCCATCTAACGTTTGATTTCTGGCCATTGTGAGGGGGGGGACGGTCCCCGTTTTCCTAACGTCCCAATTCTGATAATGGAGTGCATCTTAAGTCCCGTTGAAGCGTTACAAACACACATCACAACACACACGAACACCATGCACCCACACACACACAACACCACACAACACACACACACACACACACACACACACACACACACACACACACACACACACAAACCACAACACACAACACACACACTCTGTACGTAAACCGTTCAGAAATATAAATATATCATATAAATATGTAAATTTACATTCCCATTCCATAAGAATTGCAACATTCGATACTAAGAATTGAATGGGTCATTTTGTAATGATGTCTTTTGTGAAGTTATAACTGGAAATGAAAAATGATTTAAAATAAAATCAAAAAATAGTGTTCTCCTTTCTTCTCCAAGGCGGAGAGATTATCCAATGCAGGCGCGCCCACGGCAGAGGGACTGGAACACAAAATCAAACATTTTTCGCCTGGCTATGGTGGGGTGTTTAATTCCTGTGAAACGGTTTTGATGATTTAGGAAGACTTCCAACAAACAAACAAAAATGTCAATATGTTACTTTGAAGCGGCCTCAGAAAGACAACCACGGCTAGCGAAGAAGAAAGCGCCTCGCACCATTATAAGACAGCAGTTAAAGAGGATACGCCCCATATAAGACAAGAACTGTTCTAGTTATAACATTTTATTCTTTTTCAGTTGTAAAGGCGGCCCTGCTATTGTCAATATCCTAAAATTTACTGTCGTGTAACTTTTCTTTACATTAGATACAATGGTGTGGATCGAAGGCCGCCATCTACATCTTGAACTTGAACTTGAACTTGAACTTTGCAGTAATTAGAGGCGTATCCTCCTTAGCGCTGTCTTATTATAATATTAAGCGCTTTCTTCTTCGTTGGCTGTGGTTATCTTTCTGAGGCCGCTTCAAAGTCTTGGCATTTATGATTAGCATAGTAAAACAGTGCTGTTCGGGACTTTTTGAAATTATTAATAAAACTACAGACAACACCAGGTGATTCATAAAAACGGAACGCTAATCTGGTGCTTCCCCCTTCATTATCCCCCCCATGCTATTTTTTCGTGTTCATCATAATTATGTTCTTTCTGAGCAATACAACACTTGGATTGGTCATTTTCTGTTCAGTAGATTTAATTTTAGGTGCACTTTTGAGGTAAAGCGGTCACGTTGCATTGATTGTGTCCCTCACAAACTGGCACATACGCGGTTTTGTTTTTGCCCAGCACCTAGGCCACATGAATAGTAGCTTCAGTAGCTCTGTGTTGCTGTGTCACACATCCCATAAGCAATCTCTTAAAGATTCATACAAGTGCTTTTACAAGTGGCTTCCCGACATCGAGACCCCGGTTCGAAACCTGTCACGACATCGAGACCCTGGTTCGAAACCTGTCACGGCCGGCGTTTGTGTCCTTGGTTAAGACACTTCATCCGCATTACCTCTCTCCATCCAGGGGTATAAATGGGTACCTGAGAGGACTGAGAAAGCCATTTGTGAATTAATTAGTTAGCGGCTTACAGGCTGCCGATGCTAATAGTGGGAGACGGTAGGGATATTTTGGTTCAGATTTTTCTAAAAGCACCAAATTTGGTACACATGTCACCCATACCATACTATTGCGATTTTTGACGGGCGCCAAGAAGGGCGCCCTCCGGGGGCGCCATTTTCATTAAAAATCCAATATGGCCGCCAATGGAGCTAATTTCAGCTCTAGTTTCAAATCGAAAAAGGCCACAGTGCAAAAAGTTTGTTTTTCATGGGTTTTCAAGGCCGGAGAATCTGATTATGATGTTATTTTATCGATTTGATATCAACATTTTGCCTTATGGTCATAATAAGGGTCATATAAAAACAGCAACACCCCTTTTAATTATGGGGGGCATCAATGGCACGTGGGGTAGTAGAAAAGGCGATTGCCATAATGTGTCTCTCCCCATAATGTTAACGTTTGACCTCATTTGACCTTTGATCTACTTTCATGACCTATGACCCAATCTAACTTTGAGTTCTTTATATAGGGCATCTACCATCTGATTTAATGGTTATCACATGGCTAATGGTTGCAAAGCTACCAGCTCCAGTAAAAACTTGCAGAAACATGGCAATAGCCATAATGTGTCTCGCCCCTCATGTTAACATTTGACCTTTCATCTACTTCTGTGACCTTTGACCCCAATATAACTTTGAGGTCCCTAAAGGGCATCTACTCTACTATCCAAGTTTGGTTACCACATGGGCTAATGGTTTTAAAACTACCAACTCCAGCAGAAACTTGCAGGTAAATTTTTAAATTTGACCTCATTTGACCTTTACCTACATTTATGACCTTTGAACCAAAATAACAATGAGGTCCGTCTATAGTATCTACCAACCAAGTTTGATTACAAATGGGCAAATAGTCGCAAAGTTATTCAAGTTTCATTGGCAGTGATGGGCGGAGGACGGAAAGAGGCCAAAGACCAAATTTTGGATTAAACTTACAAAATGTCTACTTTTTCTTTCTTTGCTGGTTCATCTTTAGGTGTATCTAAGCAGACCCAGAGTGGGGTGGACTTCTCATCTGCGGCAATTTTCAATATTAAAAAATCAAAATGTACGAATGGCTGTTGGACAAAAGATGTTGCCATAAATCCCTTGTTATTATTTTATTCGCAGTAATTTAGGGGTCCATCCCCATGTTTTAGGGCTCAAGGAACTCCATTGAAAAAAATAAAACATGATTGCATACAAACCCTCCAAATTCAAGATGGCATTCAAAATGGTCTCCAATAACTGAAAGTGGCCATACCCATGGTTTTAGGGGCAATGAGTTCATTGAAACAGCTTAAAATAATGTTGATTGCTAAAAGAAAATTCTCCAAATCCATGTGGGCGTCCATGCTGTGTGTCAAATGGCCACTAATGTCACTAAAATAACTTCTAAGTCAGCAAATCCTCATAATTATGACTATTATTTT